>JAUYWH010019297.1:0-19981 GCA_034779795.1 Ctenopoma multispine
TATTACTGTTTTCCCTGATTATTTTAATTACAGTGATTTCATATTAAAAAAACAGTAATATACTGTTTACCAATTTATAGGCTTTTACTGTCGTGGTTTCACAGTTTTTTACTGTAAGATCTACGGACATTTTTTACAGTGTGGCTAAAATATCCGACGTTACATTTCGACATCCAGACATTTGACTTTAGCGATATATTTATATATAATATAAGTGTTTTATTGTTGAGATCAGACATGGAAGAGACTGTGGACTGGTTAATGGATAAAAATGTCACTTCACACAGTTCCTTCACAAACATTATGTTTGCATTAAAAATGACACCAAAACTAACCTCAGTGCTTCTCTTGTCTAAACCCAAACTCTGTGGGGACTTTGGTATCGAACTCAGGCCTCCTGCATGTCAGTCCTCATGTCAGTATGTCTATCTATCATATCTGCAATCAGGGCTGCAAAGCGCAAGATGAGCACTTTTGACGGGTAGTGTATATTGTATCGTCTAGTTAACAACCACCAGGGTCTGCAGTTATCTCAGATGATTAAATCTAGCTTTTTTAATTCACTTCTCAAGTGGATTTGAGAAGGAAGTATACAAAGACATGCAGTAAATTGGTGACTCAAAATTTTCTTGAATGGTTGTTTGTCTCCGTATATCAGCCCTGCATTAGACAATTCTAGGATTTACCCTGCCTCTCGCCCAATGACAACTGGGATAGGCTCTGTCACTCCTCTGACCTTTACGAGGACAATTCCAGGATGACTATTACTGTTATTATGAATATTGTTCATAAAGTTAATAAAATTGTTGATGTGTGTTGTGACATTAGCTTTCTTCATTCTTTTATTCTTTGTTGTCTAGATTTGTGTTATAAAAGGCCATAATTTTAATACTTTGGCCTTTATTTGTCTGATTTGTTTGCTGTAATTCTGTGTTCAGTTGTTCAGCAAAAATAATATGGCATCTATGAATCAACTGAAAATTAATTGCTTACCAGCACACAAAAGCCAAAAGAGCTGAAGCTTTGCAAAGAGCCAGACTTCCCATCACTACTCTTCATGGGTTTTTTCTGTGTACTCACCCCCACCATAGAAAGACATGTATGTTCATTGGTGACTAAAATGTCCAAAGGTGTGAAAGCGAGTGTGGTGGTTGTCTCTATAGCTTTACAATATACTGGTGTACTCTTGTAACCCTTACAAGTACAAGCGATAAAGAAAATAGACTGATGGGTAAAACAACTAACAGGGTTTCTATCTTGATTCATTCATTTCTAATAAATATTGTGACAAGAAACCACTTTTACCATAACAACATATTCTTCTCAGAACATCACTCAACTCTACAACTCTACTGCTTATCCCTGACTATTTCAAATTCTCCAATGTGGCTAAATTAAGTGTCATTCACTAATTTTGTTATAAAATTGTAATAAGATTTTTTTTTTACTTTTTTCACCAGCTAAAGGCAAATATCACCAACATGTTAGTCTAAGTGTTCTAAAATGCCTCCATCATACTGTAGATTAGTACTGCAGGGTCAGAGTAAGTCTCATGAATTAACGACAAAAAGAAAAATTAAATTAAAAGAGAAAATCTTTATACTAATGATATGAATATGTGTGTATTTATGTCCAGAGGACTGTGGTCCTCCTACTTTTCACCTGGTGCCATCATCAGGAAAATATTTAATTTATCCAATACTGTTTATGAGTGTAGTTTCAATCAGTATCGTTTATACTTTGTGATTATATATAATATGGAAATCATTAAACCTGCTAATCATCTGCGTGTTAGCAGTATCATTGTGACATTGTTATGATGCAGTGATGAACAATATACAAAGTTACTGTTGTGGTTTCAGCTATAATACAGTATGATAGTGGTACATATTTAGCATATTTTTAGCCTGATATCTGTAAAAAGTCTCAGCCTGTTAGTAATTTCAATTTATATTTTTAAGCCTACCATTGTTCCTTGCTTCACCCACTGATGTTTAACCACCTGATCATCTCTACTGCAACAGCAGAAAACGTTGTTGTCTAATAAAAGCACATTAACAGCAAAAGTAAGAAAACAGGAAGAGAAACACCTCTGTGCATCTACATTACACTTCAGTCCAACGTTTAGACAGTTGACATCAAGACAACATGAACGTTACAACTCTCTGCATCGTACTGTGTTAGTACTCCATTACTTTATCGTAAAAACTTTCAGCGGAAGTATTGCATTTCTCTATATCAGTAAAGCAAATAGATTTGCTCTCTTTCATCTCTTTCTTTTCTTTTGTCTCTTTAGTGATGTCTGTGATGATCCTGCTGTGTGAACAGGATCAGAAAGTCAGTAAGTACAAGTTATTATAAACATTCACTATTTATGTTTTTACTGTTTTTTGTTGTTGCCTGTTGGTTAAGTATTTAGAAAAAATATGCTGTTTTACTGTTAATGTACTAAATATATGTTTGTGTGTTTTGTTTTTTATGCAGATGCAGTTTCTCTTCTCATTGATCCAAACAGAGCACAGTTCTTTGAATACCAGTCAGTAACTTTTTATTGTGAGGGGGTCTTTGATTGTGAAGTTGAACGTGAGTCCAAAGGGAAAACACATAAATTTAATACCATTAATACCAGAACAGCAACAGGATCGTCCTGCACCAATACAAATTTTTATTCAGCTGATAGTGGAGAATACTGGTGCAATGCTGGAGAGGGCAAAAGAAGCAACAGTGTCAACATCACTGTCACTGGTAAGTAATCATACAATTTTTAAAATCATTTTATGACAACATTTTGTCATAAATTCTACAAGCGTGTATCGTTAAATTAACTGTTTCATCCTTGTTGTTCAGCTGGTTCTGTGATCCTGGAAATTCCTGGTCTTCCTGTGATGGAGGGAGAAGCTGTAACTCTGAGTTGTAGAAACAAGACGACTTCCTCACTGATCTCAGCTCATTTCTACAAAGATGGAGTCTTCATCAGAAGCAGCTCTACAGGAAAGATCAACATCTACAGTGTTTCAAAATCTGATCAAAGACTCTACAATTGCAGCATCTCTGGAGCTGGAGAATCAGCAGACAGCTGGTTGTCTGTCAGAGGTGAGCAACAACAGCAAAATTTGAAAGTATACACACTACCAATCAAACATTTGGACACACATAAAAATTACCATGTTTAGAAAAGCAGATTTCATAACATGTAATTTAACACAATGAATGTGTAGACATTGTTCATATTGTAAATTACTATTGTAGCTGAAAACAACAATTTTGTAAAAGGAATATTTACATAAACATACAGAGGCCTAAATTCTGCAAACATTGGTACTGTCTTCCAACAGCATGTTATGTTTGCTAATGCAAATCTATTAATTTAATAGAAAAACTGACCATTAGAAAAACCATGTGCAATGATAGTAACACAACTGAAGACATGTATCCATGAAAAAATATATATTTTCCATGTGAATCCAAACATTTGACTGGTAGTGTACATAAATCACTATTATACTGTAGATATACTTTATCTGATATAGATTTAAGGAGCACATTATACTGTATATGTTAATTGTCAAATAAATGTCACATTTTAGAACACTTTCTATAAACATTCCAGATGACAACAAATGGCCATTTACAAGCTCTTCAGATTCCACACCCTGGAAATTTGCCACTGTTTTACTTGAGGGTCTACTAATGGCTGTAGCGCTATTTCACTTTGTGAAAGTTTGCTGGAACAGAGGTAAAGAAAATGCAGTCAGTCACAATGTGGGTGAGTTCAAATAAAATGTGAATTGAGTTCAATTCATTTTAAAAGTTTGATGATTTTTCTGTGAATCTGTGTTACACAGCATGTTGCACAGATTTAAATTTGGTATTTTTATTAGACAAAATAAGTGTTATTGTTACAGTTTGGCACTGTGAGACTTACAGGATGAGGACTGTTACTGTTAAAGTTTTAGTGTCTAAAACCATTTGAACATTATTCTACATGTTAGCTTTGAGTGTTTGGAAATTATCATGCTTCCAAGCTGTAATTTAGTGTACATAATGTTTTTTTCCACATCGTACCAGCACAATTAAAGGTAAATTATTACCAATATCTCACATCAAAACTGAATTCTGTGGTTTCGGTCTTCCAGAAAACTGCGTGTTCATTAATAAGGTAATAGGAGACAGAACTTAAGAGTTAATCATCAGTTTTATTTACAGTAAAACAGAGTAATACAGCGCTGGGTCTTGAAACTTCTCTCTAACAGCAATACTCAAATGCTCTCAGGGCATGAAGTCTGATAGTCTATTCTAGCTGACCCAGTATTTATGAGCAGTTACAATAAGGGAGTTGTCTTCTTCTATTGGCTAGTGATCTTCCTCCTGGACGTGGATTGACCCCCAATTGCTCTGCTTGCCTGTTGCTTATCTCCTTCCTGCAGGATGTGCACGGTGCAATCTTGTGATGTAAAGACATATCAAAGGAAACCAAAAACAACACAGTGCAGTTTTACTACCCCTTTTTACAAACCTATGGAATGTGACTAATACAAAGTCTGTTAACCATTAGAGTTGGGTGCAGCCCGTTCTCTGCAAGTATATGCCTCAGTTAAGTAAAGTTAATATTCAAGTTAATAAAAAAAGTTCCTATAACACATCCAGTATTATTTCAGCATCTACATTCCACAACTCTGATCTAATAAATAAATATCTAGATATCTGCAACATAACGTGAAAATATTACACAGACATTATATTCATTAAAAAACTTAATGTTGGTAATGGTTATAGTTGGGAAACAGCATTGTATCGGTGAACTGGTTTGGACATGCAATGAATAGTTAATTGAAGTGAGTGATTGAAAATTAATTTCAAAAACTATAGCCAAATGTTTATTTTCTGGCTTAATAAATGGTAGTATTTGTTGAGTTATTTGTGGTCTAAATCAAGACCATTATACCTAAACATCTATTTTTAAACATATATTTGGTCATAGGCAACATGATTATTTTGTTTTTAAGTTTTTAAAAAACAGCTGTTAAAAAATGTACAAAGAAAAGTCAAATAATATACCTGTTTAATTAATAATATTAATGATATGAATCATAAAAATGACATGCATATAGGACGAAACTGCAATCCAGATTATGTTTTGATAGAGAACAAAATTCTCATGTTGTACTGAAACATATTTTTGGAAATGAATAACATGCTACATTTATTTAACGCAAAGCGATTTGCAAGAAGTTGGTTTGGGTTTAGGAAAGAAAAGTACTGAGGTTAGGCTTAGAAAAAGGATGGTATTTTGCTTTCATTTTTAATGTAGACTTGTTTGTGAAGCGACAAACAATTAACAAACAATTTATCCATTAACCAGTCCATAGTCTTTCTCTGACTTTAACCCACTGCTGTGATGTCGGATCCCAACAATAAAACACTTTAATATCACTAAAGTCACCCATCTGGATGTTAAAATGTAATGTTGCATATTTTAGCTGAAAAAGAAACAGGATGTAGATTGGATATTTAGGCAGACAAAAATACGTTACCTGTGAACATTTCACTTCTACGTTCAGTGTCACAGTTTTTGGACTGGTCATTTATGTTAACTGTGGACATAATGATCGTTACGCTCTACAAAAACGTATTCGGGTTGCAAATACGTCCGCAAATACTGTATCAAAACATAATCGGATATGCAGAGTCGTCCAATACGAACGTAATTTTTGGAGAACCACAGAGAACATTATGCACACAAAACACAATGCAGCAGGGCCCCTCAGATGTGTATATAAATGTTATGAATTTCCTTGAACATTAAGCTGTTTTACCTAATGAAAAGTAAAACTTTTAGTTATTTTGGAAATAGTGACATTTTTTCAAATAAAGTTAGCATATACTACAACACGCTGACATCATTTTGTATTTTTTGGTGTAGAACCATCTATATCAGCTCCCTTTGCTGATATCGATTCACCTTTAACAGAGGACATGCTCTATTCCACAATCTCATAGGTAAGTTCAAGGGCAAAACAAATTCATGTCATATGAAATAGTTGGTAGAGTCTAAAATGTTGACTTTGGCACTGGCGACTCAAAGTAATTGTATGAGTGCTAAGTTGGTTTTTAGGATATGGAATTGGGTTTTGATATAATAAATAACAAACTCTAGCCTGAGATAATCATTAATATTTTTTGTTCTTTTAGCTTTTACAGTTGGGACCTATTTTTTTTTTTTTTATTCATGCAACCTCCAAATTCACTGCTCAAAAGAAATAAGGAACACTTATCTGCTTTTGAGGAACAAATTTTAAAATCTTGAAAAAAGTTGAAAGTTGAAAGTCTTTACTAATACATATTGTATAATTTGTTTAGAACAAAATTACATGAAAAGCTGTCAATGGAAACCAAAATCATCAACCTATGGAGCCTCCCACATGGGTTTTCTTCAAATATTTTGTGTATATATATATATACATATATATATATATGTATATATATATATACATATATATATATTCTGTGTAAGGTCTTGAACCCTACACTGTAGAGTGCCTTGAAAAGATATATGTTGTGATTTGGTGCTACAAATAAAGTTGAATTGAATTGAATCTGGGCACGCTACTGACGAGCCAGCAGATGGTGATGGAGCTACTGAACAGAGTGTGGTGATATTTTGTAACACGATCTTGAGAAGAGTCAGTCAGGAAGGATATAGAAAGATTATTTGTCTGTGGAGGTTTAACTAACTTGACATTTTATTGTGATGGGCCTTACTTTTTTGACAAGTGTACATTTCGTAGTACATGTTTGACACACGTTTGTTTTCAAATTGAAGAGGACTAATGTTTAATTTCAAAAATGTTTCACACTTATAGAGGATTGACATATGAAGGAAGCATTTATTTAAGTACATCGCTGTAATCTAAATGTGATTTCTGGTAAAATGGTGTTAGAAATAATGTAAACTTACGGTAAAATGGCTACATTTTATCAGTATTGTATGTGTCTTACAGGTTTCAGAGTGAAGGAGCTGACTGAAAGAGGAGCTTCAGTTACACTCAGGGTTTAGCAACCATGTTATGACTAAAAATAAGGAAGTGAAAGAGTTACTAACCGTTCAGTGTAGTCACTTAACAAGCTATTTCAGTTTCATTGTACAGATTTATACATATTTAGTTACTCTACCAGTCAAGAAGTTTTGGCACGTAAACACACACAATAGACCAAACTAGAACAATATTCTCCTCCACAAAAAACCCGCCCTGAACTCACCCAGACATCACAGTACTCCACAACCTGCTACCGGGGAAGCCTATTTAAGAGACTGCGTGATAACAGCTGAGCAGGAGAGAAAGTACTGGGAGAGAGTTAGGAGTCAAGGCACCAGACAGAAAAGAACCAACACACAATACAACATATTGTTATGACAGTGGGGCACAGGAACGAGCATCTGCCAAGACAATCTCTTGTCCTCTAATGTAATGGATGTCCAAGTTATAACCCTGGAGGAATAACGACCATCTGACCAGTCTGTGATTAGGCGACTTCAATGAAGCCAAAAACGTCAGGGGATTATGGTCAGCATAAACCACGAGGGGTTTATACATACACCTCAAAATGTTGCAAGGCCAAAATGAGTGTCAATGAAAAAAGAAGCAAGCGGGCCTCAACAACCCCTGGTCACCCCCCTGAAGCAGGACGGCACCCGCACCAACCTGGCTGGCATCAACCTGGAGAACAAAAGGTCTATCAAACCTAGGAGCCTCAAGTACAGGACAAGAACAGAGCAAAGACTTTATATTATCAAAGGCTTGTTGAGAATCACTGAACTAAATAAACGTCGCCCTGTGCTTCAACAGTTCAGTCAGAGGAAAAGCCACAGATGAAAAATTTTTACAGAAACTCCTGTAATAGCCAACAAGACCGAGGAACTGCTGGAGCCTCTTCTTTGTGGAGGGCTGAGGGAACTCAGACACAGCCAACACTTTTGCTTGCACTGTAACAACATTGCCTTGACCAACCACACGGCCAGGGTAAGTAACCGTCACCCTGGCAAACTCACACTTAGCCAGGTTAATGATCAACAGAGCTTCAACCAACCGTTCAAACAAAGCCGCAACTCGCCGCAGATGAGAATGCCAGCTGTCACTGTATACCAGATCGTCCAAATACACCGAACAGCCCTCCGAACCAGCCACCCGGTGGCCATCTGATGGTGAACCGGTTCATCAGCCTTTGAAACGTGGCCGGAGCGTTCTTCAAACCAAAAGGGAGCACAGTATATGTAAAGAGACCAGATGGGGTCACAAACGCATTAATCTTCTTCGCCAGCTCCAACAAGGGCACCTGCCAATAGCCCTTAAGCAGTAATCAATAAGATTCTGAGGCGCGTCCACCGACACCAGGTCATTTTCCAGCATTGACAGAGGTCTGCGCAAAAAGCAGCTCGTTCGTGCTGAAACCCGTACTCACCTGCCAACAACAACCAAGGGAGCCCCTCCTCCCAGTCTCTGTCCAACTTGGTGCAGTATGCGTGCAGCAGGGACTTGAGCATCTGATGAAATCGCTCCAGTGCGCCTTGACTTTGCGCATGGTAGGCAGTGGACTGGTTATGGCAAACTCCCAACAGTTTCAAAACTTGCGAAAACATGTGCGAGGAGAAGTTGGAACCTCGGTCACTCTGTATTACCTTAGGTATGCCGAACATGGAAATTAACTGTGACAATGCTCTAACAACAGCTTTCGTGGTGATTAAACAAAGCGGATAGGCGGCAGGATAACGAATGCTTTGGCACATTACTGTTAACAAATACTTACAACCCGATCTAGCCGTAGGTAACGGCCCAACACAATCAATAATTAGATGTTCAAACGGTTCACTCACCACCGCAATTGGCTGCAAGGCAAGGCTTGGCAGTCAGCTGGCATACATGACATGTCTTCACATACGCAGACACATCCCTCCGGGCATGTGGCCAGAAAAAATGTCTAAGGAGATGTAAGTAAGGTCACCTCAAAATTACCACATTCATCATGAGCTATCCTTAACAAATATAGTCCAAAAATCCTGAGGCACCACAACCTGAAACATCGGCGCGGCCACAGCATCTACCACACAGGAGAGCCCCTTGCGAACCAGCAGGCCGTCCTGAACAAAATAGCTTTGAGCTAAAGTCCTGGTCTGATTATGTGGTAATACCTGATCCCACAATGCAGACAGTGATGTGTCAGATTTTTGAGCCGAAATCCACTCACACCTGGACACAGGGGGAGGTAAATCAGGCAGCTTAGCAGATTCTACTGACAACCTCACTTCACCATCAGATGGCCCAGAGGAAACCGCGCCACGGTCACACGCGCTGGCGTAAATCATGGCCAGAGCTGGGGAGGAGAGAGGGTTAGACCTACCGACAGACGCTCGCCCGCGGTCTAAAACCCTCAATTTTGTCCACTCCAGTTCCAGTTGAAAACTCTCTCTGCTCCTCAAATGCAAGCATCGTCACCTGCTCAACAGACTCAGGCCCTATCGCCGCCCCCGCGGGGTCTTCCTGTAACACTCCCATCCGAAACAATGACAACAAAACAAACCTCTTCAACTCATCCTTAAGCATTCCCTCTTGCAGCACAATATCAGAATGCCGAGCAATCTCGACCAACTGATGATTTTTACAGGAATCCAAAAATACAGCGCTGGGCGCTGCACAAAAATCTGACAAACTAGCCATATTTCTAGTTTATTATTGGCCACTCACCCCAAAACGGCAATCTACCTTACCTGAACACAGACAAAGCCTCCCAGCCGGTTCCCCTAGCTGCCTATCATAAAGCTTGCTAAAATGGGAATGCGTGCAACTACTCAATATTCACCCTTTCACAACCGGAAAGCTACAGCTCTCCCTGAGTGACAACAAACAATTCAGTCAGAGATTGGACCGGACGAGTCCCCATTTGTCATGGCTGGCTCGAACGCCATGACAAACCAAGCCGCAAGAGGGTGAATTGCCGGCAAGCAATATTTATTAATAACAGAAATAGAAAATATAATAAGTGCTTGATCCGGAGTCAGTTGGATCAGTGGTGAAGCAGGTGCCTCTATGGGTGTGGAACAGGGATGATCGGCAGGGCCAGACCAGTCGTGGAGCACCAGAAGTGGTAGGCAGCCAAGAGCCATCAGCTGATGACACCCAAACATTTAAAAAATCAGGTCACGCCCACCAGGAAATCACACCATAGATCCAATGGCGTGATGAAAGATCTGGAGGAAAACACAACAACTACAAGGCAAGACGACTCCGCCCCAGGGGGTCGTCACAGTGTGGACATATAGAAATGACCATGTTTATGATAGAAAAGCAAATTTCTTAACATCAAATTGATCTCAATTAATGTGTAGACATTGTTCATACTGTTAATGACTATTGTAGCTGAAAACAACTATTTTTAAAAGCAACATTTACAGAACATACAGAGGCCTACATTCTAATTCTAATGTTTGCTAATGCAAATGTATTAATTTAAAAGGATAACTGATGATTAAAAAACCATGTGCAATGATGGTAACACAACTGAAGACATGTATCTTTAAATGAAAAACATGGTCATTGCTATGTGTACAAACTTTTGACTGGTAGTGTATGTGTAAATGAACAGTTGCTTTAAACAAACATGTCAGCACTCAAATGTGTATATGTGGTCTTTATTGTTTATAGATTCTGTTTCTACCTACGATCAAATCCAAATATAATAAAACAATGATGAGCGTAAGCATCTGCGCGGAAGCACATTGTCTATACTTAAATTTAATAAAGCAGGTTAGTGGGTTTATTGCCGTGCAGTCTTCATCGCAGCTCACCAACCAAAATGTGTCAATATTTATGATGTATCAGTTTCTACCAGATAAACCAAAGTTCCTATTTGCTTTGACTGTTCGCGAGTCTGAACACGCAAAGCAGCTGTTGCAGATTTGAAACAAGCTGTGGTCAACTTAATAATGAAACAGACTGTCTGACTTCCTCAAGGTCAACAATGCAGTATTCCTGTCAACCTTTGCTGATACACCAGGAATGTTATCTGCTATTAAAGTGTGTAACAGTCAAGGTTAGACGTAGGAACTATGCATACGCATGTATATATTCTTAACACTGTTTTTGCTGAAGATGTATCAGGGAGACATTCATGAAGATCTGCAACTTGCATTTACAGTTGAGGCCAAAATTCTTACCCCCCCTTATGAAATCATGCAAAATCATAAATATTTCCATGGAAGTGATCCTAACAAAAACTGTTGATACTTGTATTGCTTTCAAAAGAAGAAAGCCAAAATCTCACAAAATTTGATTGATATATTTTATTGCTGTGCTGAATTGTAAACAGGAAAACTGAAAAATGGCAAAAATGATTAGGCCTCCTGTGCTTTCTTTACTCTCAAGACAAATCTGACCCCCCTCTACCCCCCCTTGATCCACCCCTGAACTGGTTTAAACTTGTTGCATGTCTTTTTTTTTATCATTTTGCATTTTTTATTTTTAAAAGGATATTCAGCGTCAACTGGACTTTTTTTAGTTCCTTGAAGATGTTTCACCCCCCCCATACAGAAGGCTCTCTCAATTGTGAGGCAAAATGTATTTAACTGGAACTAAAACAAGTCCAGTTGCCACTGAATAACTTTTTTGGCCGGTACATGAAGAAAGTAACATTAAGGCAACGTACTACCAGCTACAGGCCTGAGAGTAAAGTTCAGGCTCTAATAGAAACCACTCATAGAAAAGAAGAAGCCTTATTTCTTTGAGTAGTTTCTGTTCCTATACAAACACACTGAATGCAGATATTAATAAAGTGATTGGTAAATACAACTCTCTAAATCAATCTGTGAAGCCCTCAACTATTTGTTCATGTGCTTATTTTAATGCAAACAAAAAATCTAAGAAAAAGAACCCCTGCCCTCTGAAACTAATTACACAATAAGCAAAGTAAAAGTATTTCTGAGAAGCAGAAGTGCTGGCACATACTGGATATATGACACAGAGTGAATCACACACGTGTAGTTAGAACAATAATTATTGAAATTATACTTGATTTCCTCTGTTGAGTTCAATTTGGGGATATTTCCTATAACATGACATACAACCTTGTGGATGATGGTGATTCTTTTCTGATCATGAGACCTAAACATCTGATTCTGATTTGTTTTTCAGACCCCTAATGCAAAGCAATGAATTGTGAATGTCAGTGGCATACACATGGTTTGTCAAGGCAATTTCAGAATTAAAATATGTTGTCAAGTGCATTGAATTCTTGATAAATGTTCTGTATTATGTAGCACAGCTGATACTAAATGCAACATTTAATATGAGTGTTAAAAACTACTAATATAAATAATAATATAATAAGAAGTATATAAATAAATAACATTTTTCAATCATCCAGTAAACACTTAATAGTAATTAAGTGTACCTAGTTTGAAGCAGACCAACATCAGTATGGTTTAGATATCTGTATGAATGAAGCACAGTGAGAATATGATACTGTATTTGCTGAAAGTGCATGTTTCCTCTTATTATTTCTTTGGTTCCTTCCCTGTGTGTGGTTAAAACACATTGGAAATTGCCCTACTTTTGCTGTTTCAAGTCAAGGTTTTCACTGGCTCTGTTTCAATTTCAATGATTAAATAAGCTTAGTTTTCTTTTACATTATAGCACAAATAGACTGGAAACTTTCTCCCATAATTTCTAGATCAGAAACATTATTAAGTGTGTCTTACAATGGTCTGCTACAGTGTCAGGGCAAACAACGATGATACCGATGCATGTCTGAATGTTCAACTATGACTTGAGCTGCTGGAGGAAAAAGTGATCAGTTGAATATTTTTAAACCGGTAAAGAAAAATATTTTACTACAATTTCTTTGTTAGTAGAGTAAATGGTTTTCCTTCAATAGTGTTTTCATTTTTCATCATTGTTCTGCTGTTCACATGGCACAGCAGCCTGAAAGAAAACCTGGCTGATTGTCTGGAAGACAAAGACTATGATTTGTCATTGCTGTAAACAATGAAAACCGGCCCCTTGTACATTAACACATCTCATCATGTTGCAATACCGTAAGTGATGCTGATATGGTGGGACTGACAGCTGCCAAGCTACTGCAAGATGCAGAACACAAGGTACAGCCGACAGATGAATGTGGTGCATTATTCAGAAAACTGCTGCACAGCAAAGTTTTTTCTGTTATATAAAAAAGTTTTACAGCCAGGGCCAGAATTATTACAAGAAAGACTAAGAGCAATGATGCAGCTGCAGTACTGATCACTGTACTCCTTCCATCCAGAACCTGAAAGAAAATTCTGATTGACTGATGAAGCCTTCTGAATGGAAGGCAACATGTAATTATACTGTATCAATCAGAAAATCATTGACTGACATTTCTGCTGACATTGTCCTGGAAAAAATAACATCTAAAGCAGCAGTTTTAATACACTTCCATCCACAACTATCCATGAGAAGGACAGAGGCCCTGCGCTAAAATCGTCCTTACTTTAGTGAGAGGTTCTGGGAGAAAGAAGGGATCAGAGATGGAAAGAGAGACCAATGGGCCCTCTTGTTACAACTCCTACTTTGTATATACTTTTATACTGAATTCTTCCTAGTTTCACATTTTTCTTTTTAAATATTTAGAATTCTCAAAACTAGAAAGTAGATATCTATTTCCTTGGTATGACTGTGAAGCAAAAAAAAAAAATTCCCACCCTAGAATGTTATCATCAGACATTAGCCTTGGTTTTAAATATTTACCAAAGGAATGTAATTGTTGCTGAAACAGCAGTCAAAAATATGTGAGTTAAGTATGTTGAATATACACTAAAGTGCACTGTGGTGGGACTGATACTGAAAGAATTGTGATCTCACTTCATAAAAGTGAACCCATACAATGGCACCAATTCTCCATGTGGCACAGAAAATGGATGACTCTGGGCATAACTGTGGTCAGCAAATTCAATTAAATTCCTATGTTCACTTCCTCATTACATATTAGCAAAGTTCCCATAAAACACAACACAGCTTCCTTGATGATGTTACTGATGTTTTTGATCATGAGATCTGAGTGGTTGATTGCCTGATTGTGCAAGACAGTGAATACTAAAACCAAAACCCTGATTAAAAAACAAGAAGTGATGCTTTGATGAGGGCAGTCAACTGAGAAAAAAATCTCTATGTCAAGGAAAATTACTGCATATAAGTGGCTACATCAAGTCACTTGAACATCATATCTTGACATTTGAGCAACATTAAAGGTAAGAAAACTTAAATTTTCTCCCATCATCCAATAATTTTACCACTGGAATAAATTTACAAAACCTTACCTGAGATATTTAAAAGAAAAAGTATGTATGATTCTGAATCGAGATTTGCATGTTTTGGTGGGTGTATTTCTAAGTGCTGCACTTTTTTGGATGTAAATCTTTTCTTGAACAAGATTATAAGCTAAACACAGATGTTCATATCATGTTTAACTCAGAAAATGCTGTTTGGAGGCAGCAACACTTGTTCTTGAAGACATTTTACATTTCATCCAGAAAGCTTCATCAGTTCTGACTGACTGACTGGAGTACAAGGCTTATTAACCCTGTGAAGCCATCAAGTCACTAGTACTTGTGAGTTGTTGTTTGACCTGCTTCACAGTTTAGTACTAACTAAAACCTGGAAGACAAGGAACACTTATTCGAAGACAATAAGGTTCATATTCTTGGAGGAAAGCTGCTTATTTACAAGACTGAATGAGCCTTGTTAAACAGAGGAGGTGGCCTAACACGTAATCTATCACCTACTTACAATTCACTTTCACAGTTGTTCACACCTGGTCTCAGGTGGTCACAGTAACAAGTGGAACAACTACCCACAAGTACTTTTGTACTTTTGAGGGTTGAGGGTTTAAAAGCCTTCTACTCCAGACAGCCAGTCAGAACTGTTGAAGTCCACTGGATGGATACTGAAGAACCTGTATGTTTATGTTTTCTTTCCCTTTTCTCTTTCTTCCATCGAAGTTTCCAAATTGTCATGGATCCACGTGTGGTTAAATGGAAATTTAGTGAGTATTCTGCACCATATATTTCTTTAATAAAAAACATTTACAAAATATTGATATTATTGATCTTTTGTAATGTAAAGGAAGAAAAAAAATCATAGCTATCACTGCTCATTGGATGTTTTGGTACAGTATGGTACTTTACAGGCTGTTAAAAATGCTTACACAGTGTTAAAAACTTGAAAGAGTACAAAAGTGGGTTTGAATTTTTTTTTATTGTTTTGTGCTTTCAAGTACCCGTAGTACCTGCAACTGGTCAATTTATTATGTTTTTTTCCACGTCTGCAGTTTGGTCTCAAACTGAATAGAAGAAGTGGGATTTGCCATCGCCGTAGCCCCTCTTGCTTTTGAGTTTATGTAGCTTGGAGAAGTGATTCTTTTAGGACTAATTGCAAATGATGTAAAACACAACTTTTATATTATATGGTGCTTTAATGGAAGAGATAAAACTGAAGGTGATATGAGTTTTTGTACAAAGAACAGCTTAAATTTGATTACTGACAGCACTACAGATTAACAAGATAACAGTAGCCTAACAAAAAAAGTCAAGGCACAGCAAGCAGCAATGAAATACACAAGGTACAGTTGAAGTTTGTTAGCGAACTCAAACTGCAGCTGGGACGTCCAGGTTCCAAACATGAAGAAAGCGTAGACATGTTTTGGTAAAAGTTTCCTGTTGAAGTAAGAGCTGTGTTTTCCTTTTGTTCGTCTTTTTAAGTTTCCATCATTATGCTGATGTTCACACCATACAACAGCCACACTACTGCTATCAGCCTGAAAGAATCCCTGGCTGATTGTCTGCAGGACAAAGACTACAAAGAGTTGCTGCACACCGTGAAGAGAGGTCTCGCCCATATATACATTCCTCATCATGTTGTTATCGTTGGAGCTGGCATGGCGGGCCTGACAGCTGCCAAACTACTGCAAGATGCGGGACACAAGGTATATGCAAAAAGTTAATCCTAAAAAGGCACTTTATTAGTTTTGTTTACCAATAGCAAAAACTGACAGATACACAATTCACTTTCATGTATAAAATGTAATTTATAAAACTTTGGCCATGCAGGATTTCACTTCTTTCTTTGGGATTGTTGCAGCCAACAATTCCACAGGAGTCAAAAAACTGAAATGCATGTTGCAATGTCTATTTTTTGTTATGAACAATAGTATATAATGTCAACATAATTTTTAAGAACATTTGACATTTCTGCTTTGATAAGGTAACCATATTAGAAGCTAGTGATCGTGTTGGAGGACGGGTGATAACGTACAGGAATGAAAAGGAGGGCTGGTATGCTGAATTGGGAGCTATGAGGATCCCACTTTCTCATGAGTGAGTAAAAATATGTTTTTAAATTTTTACTTCTCTGAAAGTAATTATTTGCTACAGTACAATTATGTTTCCAAAAAAAATCCACCCTGGAATTTTAGGATGAGTGCTAATATCTAACTACTTATAGAAACTTATGAAACTTTTTGGATAAATGCGTGTTTCTAAGGAACCCCAATGGTACCTGTTACACAAATTGAAGGTTTTCTCACATCTGCCAAACTGATAGGATTGTCTGTTTGTGTCTTGACAGCTTCACACGCTGGTTTGCGAAAGAATTGGGTGTAAAGTTGAATCCATTTATCATGGATGATAATAACACGTTTTACCTGGTCCATGAGCTACGGAAACGAAATTATGCAGTGAAAGTAAACCCAGACATCTTGAAGTATAAACTTCCGCCTAACGAAAGAGGGAAATCAGCTTCTGAATTGCTACAGAAAGCTTTGAAGAAGGTGTGTAAAAACAATTATGTCCATAAGCTGACAAGCACATGAACTCTGACAACTACTGTGAAGTGTGACTTTTAAATACAATCAATCATTCTGTAGGTGAAAGACGAAGTGAAGGCACATGGCTGCAGCGCTGCATTTAAGAAATACGACCACTATTCTGTGAAGGTAAAGTACAATGTTACTTCAACAAGTCGTTGTGAAATATGATCCTCTAAAGCAATTTGAAATAGATTGCACATGATAAAATACATTTTCAACTGGTAATTTTACAGAAAGAGAGCAAACAGATATAATATATATATATATATATATATATATATATTATTAAAAATAAACGTGTACAGTTTAAAGTTAAAAACAAATTCAGTCAATGAATTATGCACTGAATTTTGAAAACAATTTGTGTTTTGTTTCTCAGGAGTATTTGAAAGAAGAAGGTGGTTTGAGCGCAGAAGCTGTGAGGATGATTGGAGAGTTGCTTAATGAACAGAGCCTCATGCACCTGGCGCTGACAGAGATGATCTATATTGAGAGTGATGTCAGCGATAGCACAACGTAAGATTAATTCATTTTTAATAGTTAGATACTTTTTCTTTTAGTTCAAAGCCTTTTTTTGTTAGAGTTAATACATTCAATTATTAACACCTTTATTTTTCTAGAGAAAATGCAGCAGGTACAATGCCTGGTAACAGAGAAGAAAGAGTCTAATTCTGTATAAAATGACTCAAGACAAGAGAATATTATAATTAGAATATATGGCCAAATCTTTTAATAAATACAAACTAGGAAATTTTCCACATTTGGTTTGCTTAGCTTGACATAGCATATAGGCTCAAAATGGCAAACCAGGTTTACTTCAGATTTACCCAACTTTAACACAATGTTCAGTAAATTACAACAAAACACACACACAAAAACTTATTTGTTTACATGGTTCTGAATATATCAAAACCATTGCTTCTATTATCAGAATGTCATAATTTTATTGCAGCATTACTAACTTTGTCAACCAGAAACTAAAGGAAGCTGCTGGTACATTATAATTACATTGTATAATACATATGAACTGGGCAATCACTTTGTCACATTTGTGCTGAACTCACAAATATATATATTTTTTGAAGGTACGATGAAATAACTGGTGGGGCAGATCTCCTCCCCAAAGCTTTTTACAATGTCCTTGATGTCCCAATCCTTCTCAACGCGAAGGTCAAACGCATCAGCCAATCAAAGAGGGGTGTAATTGTATCATACAATGAAACAGACCGACACTCTTCCCTGAAGCACATTTCTGCTGACGCTGTTTTGGTCACAACCACAGCCAAAGCAGCTCTCTTCATTGACTTCGACCCACCGCTCTCCATTGGAAAGATGGAGGCTCTAAGGGGGGTCCATTATGAAAGCTCCACCAAAGTCATCCTCACCTTCAGTGAGAAGTTCTGGGAGAAGGATGGCATCCGAGGAGGAAAGAGCATCACTGACAGACCCTCTCGTTACATCTACTATCCCAGTCACAGTTTCCCAACAAATGAGACCATTGGCGTCCTGCTTGCTTCCTACACCTGGTCTGATGATGCCCTCTTTTTAAATGGTGCAAGTGATGAAGACCTAAAAGAGCTGGTTCTGAATGATTTGGCAAAAATCCATGGTGGGCATGTTAAATCCCTCTGCACAGGGGTGGTGGTGAAGAGGTGGACTTTGGATCCTTATAGTCTGGGTGCTTTTGCTCTCTTCACACCGTATCAACACATAGAGTACTCTAAGGAGCTCTTCAGACATGAGGGCAGGGTGCACTTTGCTGGTGAACACACAGCCTTCCCTCACGGATGGATCGATACGTCTATAAAATCTGCAGTTAAGGCTGCAGTGAACATTAATAAGATGGCACACAAAGAGTCACGTCATAACAGAGATGAGCTTTAGGGATTTCAAACAATTTTTTTTTTATTATTTATTCATCTTCATATATTTTTTTCTTGTTGAGTTAATTTGTTTGGTCTATAATGTATCATCACAACTTTGAGGAGGCTTGTCTGTGTTACAGTAAGAAGAGCTAGTTCTTTCTATCTCTTCTATCTCCTTCCAACTTATAGTGCTTGTATAGTGTTTAGCCTTGTGTCTGACTGCTTACTTACTTAATTTGAGTGGCACACAGCTTAAAGTGCAGTATTTAAGCCGATGTTACAAATTACATTTAAATTTAATTAAAAAGTAGTATTTACATTTTATGTTACTGGATTCTACTAATTCACTACATTTCAGAAGTACTTTTACCATACTACATTTATGTGACACCTGCACATACTAGTTACTTTAAATACATATATATAATCACACATAGATTTTACAATAAACTTAGTTGATAATATTATACAATTCAAAATGTTCAAATGTTTAGCTTCCAATTTTTAAATGTGAAAAATTACAGAAAAATTAATGTGTAGTCTATGTAATGATGTTTCCTGTTTTCAATAACTGATGAAATTATTAAATATTTATTATGAACAAAGATTTGTGATGTCTGCCACTCACCACTGGATAAAACACTAACAAAATAGAGTACAACAGATCTTCTGGTTTCACATATAATATTTCTTTGTTAACTGACAGTAAGAATAACAGGAAGTCACTAACAATGTCTTTAGCCGTGACTCAATCTTCAGACGTCAAGTAGATAACTGATACAATGTTTGAGTAAATTAGTAGGCTGAAGTAGTATTTAGTTTCATTGAAAACAAATGAATAATTTGATAAAACAACTATCTGTTGAAATTTAATATAAAATATAACCCCTTTTGAGGCAACTGGACTTCTTTCTTCCAAGTAGAGATGTTTCGTTCTGCATCCACAGAACTTTATCGATCAGGTGTTGCTCCTTCTGTGCTGGGCCATCCTCCTGTGAATGTCCATCCTCCAATGTACAGCTCGGAGCACTCTTCACTGCACTGAACAGTATACACTAAATTGCTCTTCTTCTGTTTAGGTATCCTGTCTTTGGGATGGACAAGTCTCTGTCTGAGTGTGTTAGTGGGTTTGAAGTGGACAGGTATGTGGCCAGAATTGTGCCCAGATGTCTAGCCACATTGTATGTAACTGAGTTAATGCTGCTGACGATGGGTCTGAGTGGGGC
>JAUYWH010019298.1:0-19923 GCA_034779795.1 Ctenopoma multispine
ATCTATCTATCTATCTATCTATCTATCTATCTATCTATCTATCTATCTATCTATCTATCTATCTATCTATACAGAAGACCAAAAAGGGAGAGAATAATAAATCCCGAACTTAAGTTAACGTCAAAATCTGGCTGCGTTTCATCAAGTGGCTTTGGATTTTTTGTTTGAAAAATGTCCGACAACCGCTCAGGATCAGCTTTTCACACGCAGTTGGGAGTTCCCCCAACTTCAATAAAAAATTTGCACAAATACTTACAAACCTTTGTTCTGCTCATTTAAATATATCTGTGAGGACAACAATTTGTTGGGCAGACAAGTTTTTCTAAGTTGCAATTGGTAAAGCATTATTTTTGAGTCAGTTTAATTTGAAAACTTTAATAAGACAAACAATAGCTAGTTATTGTTTTTACAGTGTAGGAAACGAGTGTTATTTCACTGGGTCACAGACTGATTTCATCTACAGTTTCTGTAGGGGAAGATCAGGATCAGATTGACTTCTGGACCAGTCTGTCAGGAGGTTTGGGGCTGTAGTGTCAAAGAGGTGGAGGGCATGAGGTATACTTCAGAGTCAAATAAGACTCTGAAGTATGGCTGTTCTCAAACGTGGGGGGGTCAGTGCCAGTGGTCGTGACCAGTAAAGTCAAACAGAGTGGGCGAGTTGTGTCCTTGGGACCTGTTGAATGATCAAACTACAGTAATGCATGTCTCTGTCGTTCAGGTATTGATCCGCCCCGGGAGTCATTCAATCGTTGGCTGCTGGAGAGGAAAGTGATCGATAAAGGTCACGATCCTTTACTGCCGAGTGACTGCGACCCCGTTATCTCCCCGTCCATGTTCAGAGAGGTGATGAACGACATCCCAATCAGGTACCTGTCTGAACGGCTTCTGAATTGAGCTGGTGACACAAGTCAACAGAACGGTAACTAATACCTGTGTCTCAGGTTGTCTCGTATCAAGTACAAAGAAGAGGCCCGGAAGCTGTTGTTTAAATACGCTGAAGCCGCCAAGAAGATGATCGACTCCAGGTAGGTCACAGCACACCAATCACAGGGGGTTACTCTGCAGGGGGTGCAGGGAGCTCTGACCTCTGATCTCTGATCTGTGCAGGAATGCTAGTCCAGAGAGCAGGAAGGTGGTGAAGTGGAACGCTGAAGACACCATGAGCTGGCTGCGTCGAGACCACTCCGCCAGCAAGGAAGACTACATGGTAACTGACCGTTCTGTTCCAAGTGAGCTGAGGTTGTGGACTGAAGGTCTTCTGATGTAACACAGACCATGTGTGTTCTTGTAGGACCGTCTGGAACACCTGAGGCAGCAGTGTGGTCCTCACGTCACTGCAGTCGCCAAAGACTCTGTGGAGGGAATCTGCTCCAAGATCTACCAGCTGTCTGCAGAGTACAGCCGCCGTCTGAGGCAGACTCACCTGAGCCTGCTGCAGGACCTGTCCACAGGTACACACACACACACACACACACACACACACTCACCTGAGCCTGCTGCAGGACCTGTCCACAGGTACACACACACACACACACACACACACACACACACACTCACCTGAGCCTGCTGCAGGACCTGTCCACAGGTACACACACACCTGATGTTTTCATTTACATGTATGTGTCATGTGTTTCTGTGTGCAGAGGTGTGTGCGTCCCCCCCACAGTCCCGACTAGTCTACTGTTACCCAGTACGTCTAGCCACACCCTCGCCCCCCCTCCCACGGGTGGAACTACACTTTGAGAATGATGTGGCTTGTCTGCGCTTCAGGGGAGAGATGGTCAAAGTCAACAGAGGTCACTTCAGTAAACTGGTGGGTGTACTGACAGTATCAGAGTGTTTCTGATACTGTTCTGATGAAGATGTACTGTAGTGTTAGTACTACTGATATATTTTCCACTGTTGTCATGATTCAGATAATTTATGTCATTTCTACTTTATCACTACCTGCAAATGATTCTCAATAAAAGCCTTACAGGAAAGTAGGGTTATGCTTTTTGAACCACTTATCAGCAGGTTCACCTGTACCTTAATTCTTATGTCTTTCCAGGAGCTGTTGTACAGGTACAGCTGTATAGACGATCCTCGGTTTGAGAAGTTCCTTTCCAGAGTCTGGTGCCTTCTGAAGAGATACCAGGTCAGCTTCTGTCTGTTAACCAATCAGCTTCTCACCTTAGAGCCAGTTTCTGGATTTGTTAGTGAGTTAAGGAGCTGTGTGTGTGCAGGTGATGTTTGGCAGCGGTGCTAACGAGGGGACGGGCCTGCAGGGGGCGCTGCCGGTCTCTGTGTTTGAAGCTTTGAACCGACAGTTCGGAGTTTCCTTCGAGTGTTTTGCATCACCACTGAACTGCTACTTCAAACAGTTCTGCTCGGCTTTTCCTGACACCGACGGCTTCTTCGGATCCCGAGGGTGAGAAATGTGTTAGATAGATAACTGCAGTTCTGTTATTGCAGTACTAGGGAACTGTTACTGAGTTTTTTTTTTTTTCAGGCCATTCCTGTCTTTCTGTCCAGTCAGTGGCTCGTTTGAGGCCAACCCTCCGTTTTGTGAAGAACTTATGGACACCATGGTCACACACTTCGAGGTTGGTCCAGGATAAAGTGCAGTCAGTGGTTTTATTTATCTGTGTATTTATGAGAACCCCACACGAGCAGGAAACATCATGGATCAGGATAAATAATAAAAAACAGATAAAACCAGTAAAGTCAGAATTCTGCTGGTTCTTCATGAGTCTGTACCAGGTTTGTCTGGTCTGCATTGGCTTCCATCGTGCCGGTCTGAACCAGGTGTGCTGCGTATGGATCCATAAATGTTTTTACTGACCCCGTTATGTAATATCCAGGTAAACAAATTGTGGTCTGTCTCTGTCAGAAACTCCTGGACCAGTCCTCAGAACCTTTGTCCTTCATTGTCTTTGTGCCTGAGTGGCGAGATCCTGTGACCCCAGCTCTGACCCGCATGGAGGGAAGTCGGTTCCTCCGCCACCAGCTGAGCGTCCCGGCCTACGAACACGAGTATCGCTCTGGGAGCCAACACATCTGCAAGAGGTACTAATACTACTGTACTATAAATTGCTCTCACTTCACTCTGGTCTGCACTGTAATAATACTGATATTTTACAGTAGTACTTCCTGTACGTGATTAAACAGTCAATGTTGGTTCCTGTGGGGAGGAGATGCATTGTACTACAATCTACACAACACTGTATTAGTGTGTACTAATACTCCACAGTATGATACGGATCTTGATCTGTGTATTTACAGAGATGAGATGTACTACCGAGCGGTACACGGGACTGCAGCACTCTTTCTTCAAAATGACGCAGGTTTTGCAAAGTGGGGCCCGACTCCGGAGCGTCTGACTGAACTGACAGCGGCATACCGCCCCTCCTCCTCTCGCACCTCTTCCTTGTCCTCTCCCGGTCCTGCCCACAGCACACCTGGAGATAGAGACTCTGCCCCCAAGACATCTGATAGGACACAGAGCAACGTGATGTCACCAGGTGGTGACGACAACAACAACAACAACAGTAGTAGTAGCAGCAGTAGCAGCAGCAGCAGTCCTCGAGACAAAATGGCAGCTGTGTAAAGAGTCTGGGTTATGGTGTGATGACATATCTTCACCTGTGGGACAGGTGTTTATAACTTCTCAGATTTTCAACATTAGTTTGTGCGATCATTGTCTCGTGTGTTCCGATTGTCCCTCATCAGCACCTGTAGCACACCTTAGCCTCCTTTAGTTTACCCACAATGCTGCTGTGACCATGGGAAGGACGGGGTCTGATTTAACCCTTTGAGTCCTTTCACTGCATCTCTTAAGTCACCTTTGTCCCCACTCTCATCACACGTTGTGATTGGTTAAAGCTCTCTGACGTCATGGTTCTGGAGCTTTTCTTTCACCTGTGACTGATTCATATCCAGGTGTGGCTGTTGCTTAGCAACAAGCTCTCCAGCTAATAGGAGATGGAATGAATAATTGAGCAGAGATGTGTTTGAGCTCCAGCAATAAAAGCCTCTGCAGTGATGTCATCACTGGAGGACTTTGATTGGTCCGCACACCAGCAGGTGACTGGTTGATAAGGCAGCTATTGTTTCTACTGGACTTGTCACAAAACCCAGCGGCGTCGTGCTTCAGGCCCGCCTCCATGGGATGGCCCAGCTAGTCAGCGTGTGGCCACGGTGCATTATGGGAAGAAGGAGGCGGAGCAGGGAGGTCATTTTTACAGAAAGCAGTTGTGGAAAACAGACGGCTGAGAGATGGACTCATTAAACTGAAATTCGATCAGAGATGTGATGTCAGATCCGTTGTCACAGAGGTGGGAGGTGATTGGCAGCAGGTGGAGCCAGTGGAGGTCGCCCTCCTCAGAGTTGTGAAGTGTGAGGACTTATTTTAACGTCAGTTCTACCTCTTTACATTTTGTAATAGCATACATTAACATATTTCACATATAGGAAAGATTTTGGTAATACTTTGACTAAATGTGACTTTTCCCTTGAAAAATTACAGTTTTCTCTCTGAATATTGGGATATTTTCAGAATGGGTCTAATTTCTTTCCAGGATTCTCAAAATATTAAAATTTTTATTTTGTGCAATTTAATTTATCTAGGGGGCACCATGCTCCATTGTGGAACACCAACCTGTAGCATTCTGCTGATTTCGGAGTCTACGACTATTTTGCTGATTTTATTTTATTTTTTTAGAGAAAACGCTCCTCACACTTCGTAACTACGAGCTCTCTGATTGGTTGATGAGTTGTCCTATCAGGCGTCTGTTGCTGTGTGTAGATAGTGTACAGCTGAATTGATACTAAGTCTGTCAATGTTATTTTCCTCATCTGCTGTCAAATTAATTGGAAAAAAACAGATTTGTTTTTGTTGAACTTTTTTTATTTGATTTAATTTAACAGTTTTAAGAGATGATCTGTTTGTGTATTATAAAGCTTATTATAGTTTGTTTTAAACTAAACCAAAGTGTTAAGAAAATCTATATCTTGTAAAAGTAGACGTGTGTATGCATCAGTAATGCTGACATCTAACCAGCAGAATATTCCTCCACCTTATTTTTATAATTCTCAGCTGTTATCTCTTCATTTTCTGTGCATGAAACCTTTGACTCTAAATGATGTTTGTATTCCTGAATGTGTTTTTCAGACCAAGTCTTTGGACCGAGCGGCGTCAGGCCCTATCTACCCTCTTTAATTAGTGGACTGTTAATTTAACTGTAAAGGAACAGTCCAGTATTTTGGAATATAGTGTTTGTGCTAAATTAATGTTGGACTGTGGAGTATTTATGGAAATTTTGAAAAAAGAAGTCACACTATATTAACCAATGAAAACAAACTGGAGACATTTTCTTCTATCTAGTTACATTTATACAGTATATAATATTAATTAGTCTTCAGACATGGTTCATACATGTACCCGTGGACATGGTTGAGCTCAGTCCACAAGGTAACGATGTAGAGCGCTGAACGCGTGGTGTCATTCTTTAAATTGACATTCTTCTTTTAGCTATGAAGTTTGTTTGTTTTTTTACTCCTGATTTGAGACAATATTTCATTAATTTCTGTTTTTCGTTGACCGTTTTTGTGAGATAATGCTTTGTTTGCAGATAAAAAAAAAATCAACACAATGAGATCAGTATCTTAGCTACAAGAAAATGGTTTTGTAATTTGCAACAGTTTTCTTCTATATCATGATTAACAGGAAACTATGTTCTATCATGAGGTTAAATAACTGTTCTATTGTTACTGTTCTAAATAATATTCTTAATGAACTGACCACTGAGGATATATATCTCAGGACTCTAGGGAAATGAAAAAGACCCTTAGATCCTAAAACGACCTCTGTATGAGGAAACGTCTGTTCTTGTAGTTGTAACTAATCATTTTTGCAGCTGACTGAGACTTTCAGAGTCTGTTTGTCTCCAGTTTGTTTGTCTCTAATAAATGTGAACTTCCTTCAGTACTAATTGGAACCATAAGACTCCTCACAACTTGTTAATTTTATGAATCTTAATGGTTTGTCTCTCAAAGTGACGAACAAGCCAGTGGTGACCTATGCGACTGTAGAAATGAGGATGATGAGGCGACGCCGCTGGTGGATGAAGGCTCGGCTGTTTGTGGTCGTCACAGCTGGAGAATGTATATAAATTGTCCTTCATCCCACTGCAGACAAACTGCAGTAAAAATATATACAACCAGTACAGTTTGTCTTTTTTCTCCTTTACACTGCACACCCTGAATACATGTTCTACACAGGTTCTACTGAGAACACAGGACAGACACAAAAGGTTTAAAATAAGACCAGATATTTAGTGTTCACCATGATTTTATTTGTTACTGGTTGATGTTTGATGGGGATATTTATTTTTAAAATTATGGAAGTAAAGTTTGTGTGAAGTTATGTAATTGTTATTCTCCTCTTATCTGGTTTCCTTATAGATTTATATCTTTTTCTTCCGTCTCACTTCATTTGGCCCGAATGGAAGGGTGCACCCACACAAATTATACATCAAATTGACCAGCTTGGCCATGAGCAGTGTGCTATTATTTTTGTTGTAGCTGACTTGTATACTTTTTGGAAAAATATCACTTTTGAGAGTTACTGTCTCTATTTATCATTATCCTGTGTAGTCATACTTACGTTTCATACTAGAAACGTAATTCAAGCTTCAAGCTTTTTGATATCTTTTTAACTTTATATACTAACATCTCCAATTCCATTGACCCACTACAGTTTCCCTACCATCCAAACAGATCCACTGAGGATGCAATTGCATATGTACTGCACACCACCCTCACCCATGTGCACAGTAGAAATGGGAATTATGTGAGGCTGTTTGTGGATTACAGCTCAGCCTTCAACACCATCGTCCCACTTAACTGAAAGACCTGGGTCTGAACTCCCAGCTGTGCAAGTGAGTGTTATACAGCATTTCCTCACTGGTAGACCACAGATGGTGAGAGTGGGACCCCGTCTGTCCAACACAATCACCCTCAGCACTGGAGCTCCTCAAGGGTGTGTTCTGAGACCCCTGCTGTACTTGCTCTACACCTACGACTGTGTTGCCTGCAAAACTAAAGAGCTCATAGTGGACTACAGCAAGACGCTCATTTTCACCCCTCCAGATCAATCGTGTTCCCGTGAAGAGGGTTGACAACATCAAGTACCTTGGGGTTCTGCTCTCCGAGGACCTCACTTGGTACTCACTTGACAGCACAGTGGTCACCAAGGCAAGAAAGCGGCTGCGCCACCTGAGGCTGCCGAGGAGATTTAGGGTCACTCCAGTGATCCTAAAAACCTTCTACTCAGCTTTTGTGGAGAGCATCTTAACCATGTAAATTGCAGTATGATTTGGGAACTGTTCTCTAAAGCAGTGTTTCCCAACCCTGGTCCTCAAGGACCCCTGCCCTGCTTGTTTTCCAACTACCCACTGCTGATTACCTGGATCAGGTGTGTTCAGCCAAACAGAAGCTGTAAGTACAGGGATCCTTGAGGACAAGGTATGGGAACCATTGCTCTAAAAGACCATAAATCCCTGAGGAGGGCTCATCTTGAACAACAATGAGACGGCCTACATAGATGAAGTAGAGAACCTGGCTTCATGGTGTCAGGATAACAGCCTCTAGCTGACCAAGGAGCTGGTGGTAGACTTCAGCAGGAGACAGTTAGCCCTTAAATATCAGTGGGACATCAGTGGAGAGGGCAAGCAGTTTTCAGTACCTGGGGGTCCACATCTCAGAGTACCTGTCATGGTCTGAACACATCCAGGTTCAGACCAAAAGGGCGTAACAGTGTCTGTACCACCTAACAGTTAAGGAAGCTTTGGATCTCCTCTGAAGTCCTGAAGACTTTGTATTCTGGCACTGTGGAAAGCATCTTAGCACAGAACATTACCTCATGGTTTGGTAACAGCTATGTTCAGGATCACAAAGCCCTACAGAGAGTGATTCGTGCAGTGGAACACTGCTGCAGGTCAGCTCTCCCATCTCTACAGGACATTTACAACAAGAAGTGTAGGACCAGAGCTACTAGGAATATCAATGACTCATCCCACCCCAGCAGCAGCCTGTTTCAGATTCTGAAATCAGGGAAGAGACTCAGAAGCATCATGGTCAGGACTGAGAGAATCAGGAGGAGTTTCTATCCTCAGGCCATAATGCTTTTTAACCAGGACATGCCACCACACCTCTCACTCTGAAATAACATACACTGTTGGTCCCATTCTCCTCACCACATCTGAACAACTAACACTAGTCGTTGTTAAATTATTGCACATGCACTTTGAATTGTTAATCTGTACATTGTATTTTAACTATTATAGTATTATAACTATACTAATCTGTAAACTGTACTAAACTGCACTGTAACTATTCTCACACAACATTCACACCCTGTTCATACTGTATCAGTACATTATTCATATGTACTGATGTGTACTCTACCCAGTGATGAGTACTTATAATTTAGTCCTATTTTTATTATATTCTTATTCCTTTACACTTCCAAATTACACAAATACATTCCAAAAACATTTTACTGTGTGTTGTACACTGTATAACTATGTACGTGACAAATAAAGAATCTTGAATCTAAACTCAGGTAGACGATTCCCTTGCCTAATGTCCAGGACAGAGAGGGTCAGGAAGAGTTTTTTCCCCCCAGCCCATAAGGCTTCTCAGTGCAACCTAGTTCTGGTCCTTAATTCACATATACTGATTAATATTAACACATACTGCACAAATAACTTTAGTCTGTACATCATCTCGCCATTGCACATATTTAGATTGTATATTTGATTTTTCAATCAATCAATCAATCATTTTTATTTCAAACAAACAAATATTTTTAACTTTCATCATCATTCATACATTCACAGTCCATTTTATTCGTTTGAAAAGGAGTAGGCTGAAGTTAGGGATTTGACAGATTATATTCATTTTTTGTTTTTTTTCTATTTTTGAACAGCCATATAGAGTGATTCAGAGATACATTTCACTGCAAGTTGTACTGGTATAACGGTGTATGTGACAAATAAACCTCATGAATTGAATATGACCAATGCTTGTTGCTTAAATATAGGCTTTTTGTGAAGGTAGTTTTGACTTGATTTTCACAGTTTGAGAAGCTCTGGGTATGTATGTGTCCCTAGTGACTGATTGAATGAGGCTTCATCAAGCAGGTTCGGGAGCGTTTCTTTATATTATCACGCGCAAAGATGCAGGCAAATTCAAAAGTTTCCCCAAGGACTTTTCTAGTTACTATGATCATTTTAATGATCAAGCTTTAGTTCTTCTTAAATTCTTTCATTCGACTTCCAAATCTCATATCAACCATGTTTTGTCTTAATTAAGATTCATGTCAATGCAGTTTGAAATGGATGAAAGACCACATATAACAAATAAAAACGATTTTCTCCACCGTTTTCAAACCAACTTCTGGTTTTATTTTGAAATGCGCTTTTGAAAATTTTAGATACGTTTATTTTGAAATTTGTCCGGAAGAAATGTCGTTGCAGCTCAAAAGCGGAAACCGAGTGATTTCCTGAAAACAAACAAATAGTCAGCATTAATTATCCATTATCGGATTATCAGTACTCATCGGTCAGTCTCCCGCTGCCCTTCTACGCTCTTACCCGTGTTAAAAACCCGGTAACTGCTTTTTAACATCAGTTCTGGAGGCAGAACGCCATTAACACCGACTGTTAGCTTAGCTAGCTGTTGCTAGTGTAGTCTAACATAGTTAGCTCGATTGGATCCGAACCGGATCGGACTAAACCTGATCAGCACTGTTTCCACCATGGGAGCCCACCGTAGTGAGGGAGGCCGGGACTGGGTGGAGCAGGACGGACCGGAGCCGCCGGAACAGAGTCCGGTACGAACCATTGATAGCGGCGGCTGATGGGCTACCTTAGCTCAATGCTAGACTAAATTCAGATTTTAAAAAATAATCTAATTTTATGTTACATTTTATAAATTTAGAACTTAAACTTGTTGAACTTTTACCTACAATTTTTTAGAATTATAGTACATTAATGTAAAGTAAAACGTTAATAACAAATAAATATAGACAAAACTATATGTGGTAATAAGTGTGTGTGGGTGTGTGTGTGTGTGTGTGTGTGTGTGTGGGGGGGGGGGGGTTCTCTCTGGTTCTGTGTGTAGAAGCCCTGGAACCTGATGATCAAACACAGACAGGTTCACAGACGAGGACGACGCTCACATATGACAGTCAGGTCAGTGATGGATTACACTGGTTACCAGTTACTGGTACTGGTGTGAAGCTCACCTGTACAAGTGCACACTCACCTGTTTGTGTTGTTGACGTGTTGCATATGTTTGCTTGTATGCAGCTACACAGATCCTCGGGTGTCCATGGACCTTTTAAGGGCGGTGCTTCAGCCCAGCTTCAATGATGACATCATGGCTGTGTTCAGGAAGTATCACAAGGTCAGAGGTCACACCTGGAGCACAGGTGTTGGACAGTCTCACGTGTTCCTGGTGGTTTGTCAGTTGAACATGTGAAGAATGAAAATAATTTAGTTTAACTGTGAACAAACCTTTATATTGTTTCATTAATTGTGTTTTATTTTTATTTCAACAAACTGTACTGGTCTCTATTTTCTGCAGCTGACGTCATTGCTGGTGGGCGTAGTGGTAGTAGTTTATTTCGAACATATTTCACTCATATTTACTGTCTTCATCATTTCAATACAATTCAGTTGTTTGAAAAAAGAGTAGGCGGAAGTATAAACTTATATGGCCCTACCCCTTTCATACATTGTATTACTTACTTAAAATATAAACCAAACAAACAAACAAAATGAAACAAACAAATAAAAACGACCAGAAAAAAACCACAATTTCTTCCCCCCAAAAAAATCAAAAGCAAAATTTGCAGAGTGACCATTTTTCAAATGAAGAAGCAAAGCACAATGGCTCATCCATTTTCTAGTTCAATTACCGTCCTGGGTTAAACCGTGTTCTACTTCTATATACTTATTTAAAATTTGTCTTTTATATCTCATTTTAAACTGATTCATGTTTTTACCTTATTTAATTTCCTCTTTTAGTTTCTTCCATAATTTCACCCCTGCTATTGAGACACACATACTTTTTAAAGTATGTAAAAAGGTGTATAACCAGGTGTGAACTAGGGTTGCAGCAGTATACAGAGATTTTCATGGTTTAAGGTTTGTGCCTAAAACCAACAGTCCAGACACATTGGAATTCTTGGGCAGAGCTCTTTCAGTTATAATCAACAGTTTAGAAAAGCCAATAAATAAAGCAATATCAGAATCAGATCTGGTCTTTTTTGGCTCTTCTAGGACAGTACAGACATTAACAATCTTAAAAAAGGTTTTTAAGTAGAAAGAATATCTTTACATATATTTAGCCAGCCATTAACAATAACAACAAAGAATAGGTTACATACAACGGCTACAGAACTGGTTATGAAAACAGTAAATTATAGACAGAAAGACAAGACAGTGTGTGTGTGGAGCAGATACAGAAAAAGTTTTTAGTTATCATTAGGTGCAGTGTGTTGGATTGTAGTGTCTAGTTTATGTTCATATATATATATATATATATATATATATATATATATATAGAGCAATATAATAAATAATATAAATTATACCAACACTACACAAAATGTGGTAATATCCATACAAAAAAAGATCATGGTGTTACTTAATTTTAATAATGAATAATAATGGGAATTGTGATAGAGAAGCTTGAACAGTTTTGATTGATAAATGTTTAAAATGTTTCCTGAAAATAAAAATAAAAAGGTTTGTCACATTTGTACAAACAAAATTAGGAGCAAGATCTGTTAAAAGAGTCTCACTGAAGACATTTTGTGCTTTTCTCCTCTCCTTCTATCATGTTGCATTTTCTTATTCGTTCATTCCGTGGTACACTGCATGCAACCCTAGTGTAACAGGTGTGTCTGTGTCCCAGTTCTTTGAGAAGGCGGCGGAGAATGTGAAAGAGAACGTTGGGGAAGATATTCAGACGGATCAGCTGATCAGAGACACCTGCAGGAACGTCCTGGAACATGTGAGCTCACTTCCTGTTTTCTCACCACCTGTACTTACCTGTTTTTATCTATAGCTGTCTTCACACACACACTGTGATCCTGAACATCTCCAGACTTTACCTGGGTGATCTGCACGTGAGCAGTCAAACATCCGAGAACTTTATCCCTGTGAGCCCACGTGTGAACAGAGTAGGTGATCGAGTGTGTTCCCTCTCAGCTGATCCACTCAGCACAACACCTGAAAATACAGGACACATTTACCTGCTTTATGTTGTTGTGTTGCACTTCTCTCCTTCAGGAAATCAGGGTTTTATGTATTGTTATAATTGTTCTACTTTAATGTTCTGCAAACAAAACATGGTGTACTTTGTGTGTCCAAAAACTTTTACTTTACTTTAGTTCATTTGGCAGACGCTTTTATCCAAAGCGACTTACAAGGAGACACAAGCAATTACAATTCGGGTTCTGTAAATTACCAAAGAATGCATGTCACCTGGACTTTACCTGCTGTGTGCTGCACCTGTGAACAGCTCCACACAATGTCCAGACCTGTTTCTCTCAGAGACCAGATGTGAAAACAACTTATGTGGTTACCATAGTTTTCTCTGATATCATCACCAGGCCAAGCAGCTGTTTCCAGAGGGGGAGGGGAAGAGGGCAGGGTCAGAGGTTTCCATCAAGGTAAGATCCCCCAAACAGGCAGTAACCTTGTCTGGCTCTGGTCTGGTTCTGTTGTAGTTCTGATATGGTTCTTTACGTCCTGTCAGAGATCCAGACCTGTTGATGAAGACTGCAGTCAAAGAGGAAGCCCCCTCCTCAAGAAGGTACAGTGACGTCAGACCTCAGATGTGTTACAGACAGGCATGTGTCAAACAGGTGTGAGACAGACAGGTGTGTTACAAGTGTCAGTACCGACGATATTAACTCTGATCTCCCGTCCTCAGAGGAAACCTCGTCCAGGTGCTGCGTTTGCCTCCTCTGATCGACCTTTGACCTTCTCTCAGTAAGTATGACAGATGACATCATCAGTATCCAGGTAGATTATCACATCTAAAACTAACTGCTCCCTGTGTCCTCAGGGTGAAGCCAAAGTCTGACCCCATCAAGAGAGAAGGACCAAAGGTGAGTCCAACTGGTCAAAGTACCACGCAGCTGTTTTCATCCGACAGGTGTGAAAGGGACCTGGACTGATGTCTGTTTTACAAGTTTGTATCTAATAGACAGGAAGTAACGCAGGTGTGTGATAGACTGGAAGTTAGTTAGTTGTGATACAGGTGTTGAGTAGTTTCTCTCAGTCTCACACACTGAAAGACTATTAACTACTACTAAATTAAAGTTTGAGTCCGTGAGGACTGTGTTAGGTGTGTGGATTCATAACATTTGTCCACATAGTCCAGAAGCGTGAAGATGTGGTGACATTGTTAACTGCGAAACCAGGTGAACCAGAGGTTTCTGTAGGTGCAGCTTGTGTTTTTGGTTCAGTATAGTCATTGTGTCTCCACTGGTCACCTGACACACACACCTGCAGCACGACTGTTTACCTGAGTTTACCCGTGTGTGTTTCAGTGGGATCCATCCAGACTGAACGACAGCAGCACATTTGTTCTCGGCTCCAGAGCCAACAAGTGAGTATCCAACATGTCTAACAGCTGGTTTGTTCCACACAGAGAAAAGAGCTCACCTGTGTTCAAAGAGAGCATGTTCAGTGGCAACATCTGTAACCAGTTACTCAGCAAAACCAGTTCAGATTCTACCTGTCTTACCTGTTCCACCTGCTGCAGCAGCTGTTGTGTAAAAAAATTCTGTTCCTGCTCTGAGTGCTGCCATAGGAACTGCTCGCCACACACCTGAGAGCAGGTAACGCTGCAGGTGATGCTGTTCAACAACAGTCAGTAGTGCACGGTGCATTGAGCAGTACCTGCTGTGATGGTCGCAGACTCTATGAGATGTCCTGAACATGCTGCGGCTGCATGTTCCAGTCAAGACGACACTGGCTCTGTCTTTACTGATGTTGTTATGGGTCAGACAGGTGTGTGGGCACAAGAAGACGGAGGTACAAATGTTTAGGCTTAAACATCACCTGTCACTGTGATGTCGCAGGGCGCTGGGTATGGGCGGGACTAGAGGACGGATCTACATCAAACACGCCGACCTGTTTAAGGTGAGAACTCACTCCTGTTTGTGTCATCACCTCGTGTTCTCCATGTTTTGCTTTTAATACTCAGAAGAATGACTCGCAATAAAATCAGCAGACGCTGTCACATCGGCATTAACATGTTAAACACAGACTGTTGCCTGGAACCCGTCTGACAGTTTTTTGTGTGTGTATCTACACATCAGTACGCAGCAGATGCGAAGGACAAGCAGTGGTTGGCAGAGAGGCACCACATGAGAGCGACAGGAGGGAAAATGGTGAGGACACTTTAAATGAACCTTTAGTACAACAGGTACAACCCTAACCCTATGTCCACACAACAAATATGCTAAATGCTTGGTTCATAGGCTTTTAATTTGAAAAGACCATGGGAAGAGTTTTGTTGACTGCAGTTTAACAGAAGATGTCCACACTCAGTGATTTGTGTCATAAAGACAAACGGATCAGATTAGTCAGGTTTAGGTAACAGTAAGTGATGCAATGCGTTCGCCGTCCTCAGGCCTACCTGCTGATTGAGGAGGACATCCAGGACCTGTCCCGCAGTGATGAGTACAAGTAAGTCTGTCTCCATGGCAACCATCTGCAGAGGTGCATCGGTATGTGGTTAACGTGTGTGTGTGTGTTCAGGGACTGTCCAGATGTCAGGATGGACGAGCTGAAGCCGTTTTCTGTTCCTGTGTGGATGGTGGAGAAGATGAAAAGAGCCATGGAGGCCCAGAGAGACCAGGACCCCTGACCCCCCGACCCCTCGCATGACCTATGACCTCTTTAAAAAAAATTCAGTAGTTGTTAAAATGAGATGGCATGGATCATGTGATATCTGTTTGTATTTTTACAGCTGTTTTTATGAAATAAAGTCAAATCTGACTTACACCTAAACTTTTGTTTTCCTGAACCAGTGAGTCTGACCTCAGCAGATATTATGGGTGCAGTGTTTCACATTCAGATGCACACATGGAAAATAAATAAATGTGACGTTTCTACTGTTGCCCAGAATGGACAAAACACTGACTCCAGAGAGGGATTACTGGGGCTGTGGTCTTACAGTCTGAATCCAGTTCACCTAAAGTCGTCATCTTTTGACAAGTCAATTTAACTTTATTTAAACACTGAGGCACTTTACAGTATTTAAAACCTTACTGAATATAACATTATGATTGTGTTATTCTGTAGCTATATTCTGTTGTAGTCTGGAGTGTTTTCTGGAGTTTCCTGTTTACTTCTCCTGCCCTGACAGGCCTCTGTCAGATTGTCTGTGATAATTCATCTGCACCAGCCTGCCTGGGTACCTAGTGTCTCTCTGCTTTGTTATATTATGCTACTCACCTGCTGTCATCCTGTCAGTCTACTGTAGGACTTTGTTTTACACTCCTGCAAATATTCATCCGCACAACCCAGTTAGGCCTTCTATTCGGGCGGCTGTGGCTCAGGAGGTAGAGCAGTCGCCTGCCAATCATGGGATCGGTGCTTTGTTTGTACTTTGTTCTTTGTGACAATAATCCAACTTTGATGTAATGTATTCAAAACAAGTCAAAATGAGGCTCAGTAGTGTGTGTGGCGTCCATGTGCCTGTATGACCTCCCTACAACTCCTGGACATGCTCCTGATGAGGTGGCGGATGGTCTCCTGAGGGATCTGGACCTGGACTAAAGCATCCATTGGATGGAGCGAGACATGATGTCCCAGATGTGCTCAATTGGATTCAGGTCTGGGGAACAAGCGGGCCAGTCCAAAGCATCAGTGCCTTTATCTTGCAGGAACTGCTGACACGCTCCAGCCACATGAGGTCTAGCATTGTCTTGCATTAGGAGGAACCCAGGGTTAACCGCACCAGCATAGGGTCTCACAAGGTGTCTGAGGATCTCATCTCTGTACCTAATGGCAGTCAGGCTACCTCTGACGAGCACATGGAGGGCTGTGTGGCCCTCTAAAGTAATGCCACCCCACACCATTACTGACCCACCGCCAAACCGGTCATTCTGGAGGATGTTGGAGGCAGCAGAACGTTCTCCACGGCGTCTCCAGACTCTGTCATGTCAGTCACATGTGCTCAGTGCAAACCCGCTGTCATGTGTGAAGAGCACAGGGCGCCAGTGGAGAATTTGTCAATCTTGGTGTTCTCTGGCAAATGTCAAACGTCCTGCACGGTGTTGGGCTGTAAGCACAACCCCCACCTGTGGACGTCCGGCCTTCATACCACCCTCATGGAGTCTGTTTCTCACCGTTTGAGCAGACACATGCACATTTGTGGCCCGTGGAGGACATTTTGCAGGGCTCTGGCAGTGCTCCTCCTTGCACAAAGGCAGAGGTAGTGGTCCTGCTGCTGGGTTGTTGCCCTCCTACAGCCTCCTCCACATCTCCTGATGTACTGGCCTATCTCCTGGTAGCGCCTCCATACTCTGGACACTACACTGACAGACACAGCAAACCTTCTTGCCTATAATTTCCACCTGTTGTCTATTCCATTTGCACAACAGCATGTGAAATTGATTGTCAATCAGTGTTGCTTCCTAAGTGAACAGTTTGGAGTTACATTTTGTTGTTTAAGTATTCCCTTTTATTTTTGAGCCGTGTATACATTGTGTGTATATATATATATGCATTGTGTGTATGTATATATATATACATACACATATATATATATATATATATATACATACACACATATATATATATATATATATACACATACACACATATATATATATATACACATACACACATATATATATATACACATACACACATATATATATATACACATACACACATATATATATATACACATACACACATGTATATATATATATACACACATACACATATATATACATACACACACATATATATATATATATACATACACATATATACACACACATACACACATATATATATATACATACACACACATATATATACACACATACACACATATATATATATACATACACACACATATATATATATACACACACACATATATATATATACACATATATATATATACACACACATATATATATATACACACACATATATATATATATATACATATATATATATATACACATATATATATATATACATACACATATATATATACATACATACACATATATATATACACACACACATATATATATACATACACATATATATATATATATATATATATACACACATATATATACACACAGAGCTAATTTAAAAATGAAAACATTACACACCAAACCTGCAGCTGGTGACATGACAAACTTTATTTATAAAATTAAAAAGGGGGGAGGGTCTGAACAACTGGAAGTTACATCATTGGCAGTGGTGCATCACTCAATCCCTTCCTGTTTGTCTTTGATGGCGACTCTGAATCGTTCCTCCAGTAGAGACAGTTCACTGATAAGATCCGTGATGGCGTTTGTAAACGCTTCCTGTCAACACACAGGTGGGACAGGTGTGTTTACTTGGGGGCTGTAGTCAGGTGTGTGTGTGTGTGTGTGTGTGTGTGTGTGTGTGTTACCTGGGGGCTGTAGACGGGTATGCGTGCGTGTGTGTGTGTTACCTGGGGGCTGTAGTCAGGTGTGGTCTGGACTCTGATGACGATCTTGTGCTCCAAAGGATGAGGAACTTTGTAACCAGCGAACAGAACCTGAGGATCCTTCAACAGCTGACTGAGAAACACAACCACAGCAGGTAAAGATCAGGTGATGTTGAGGTACATTAAATGTAAATCACATATTTACAACACTGTTAACTCAGCGTTAGCATTGTTAGCTCTCTGCTAGCTACCGTAGCCCAGCGTGTGGTCCCGTTAGTAGTTAAGTGTTAGCTGTATTAGCTCAGAGTTAGCTGTGTGCGATAGCCGCTTACGCTCGTATGATATTGCCCAGCGTGTGGTCCTCCTTGTTCAGGGTAAACAAACAGGCGTTGGGGACTTTAGTATCTTTACTGATGCTGATCTTTTTCTCTCCCTCGAATAACAGGAACGATTCGAAGGCCGGAGGTGCATTCATCTTCCCGACTTAAAATGAACAACACCACCGATTGCCGACCGGAAGCTAACCCTTCAAAATAAGACGGTGACGTCCGGCTGCTTCTTCTTCTTTTCCAGATGATCGCGGATGACTAACAGTGTAGAGTGCTGTCATCTATCGGACTGGAGGCTACAAAACTATTATCATTGCATTCAGCATTCACAGTATTGTTTTCCTTTTCTTTATTATTCTGGTTTTTCCGTACGTTTTTCGGCGTTCAAGATCTTCAGCATACTTTCAGCTATTTAAACCATTCAGGTATCCAAATGTTCAGCAATGTTTCTCATATTTATACTTTTTAAAATATTCAGCTTTTTTCAGCATTTTTTTATAATGGAAGTCTATGGAGAGAATCTTCAAATTTTCTAAAACTTTGTCCTCTTTCAGCTGTAAGAACTTCAGCATACTTTAAGCTACATACACCATTCCAACTTTAAACAGGTCTCAAGGCTATCGTTCCTCCGTTCAGCTTTTTAATAGCTTTTATTGTTTTTGAGTTTAAGCAGTTTTAGTTTTCAGCCGTTTTTGGACATTTCTCCATTAGTGTGTATTACTATGGAAGAGGATTAGGGCCACCATGAAAATATTTTTTGAGTTCAGACTTTTTTCTCAGAATTCTGAGATAATAAAAAAAAAGTCAGAATTCTGAGAAAAAAGTCAGAACTCAAAAAATCTTTTCATGGTGGCATTAATCCTCTTCCGTAGTATTGCAGAATGTTGAGTAAACATAAACATTCCGTTGTTGCTGGGTGACATCACCACTCTAGCTTCTACCCTTCAGCTTTTTTCTACTTTTCTCTCTGTTTTCCTCTCTTGTTCTCTCACCATTCAACTTTTACTAACAAATTATATATTAAAACAGTAGAGAAATGTGTTGTGGTTCAGAAAATGCTGGTCTCTTTTCCATATGACTTTCTGTTTTTGAATATTGTGGCACAAATGACAGAGAGAGCTGGGGCCTGTTTCAGAAAGCATGTTTAGTGAAAACCCTGAGTTAGTTAAGCCTGAGATGAGGGAAACTCTGGTTTTTCGGTTTCACAAAGACAGTTCAGCGTAACGCTGAGTCAGTTACCTGGGCAACTTAGTCCGTGAACCTAACCTACTCGCTGGCAGGTTTGCTTCAACAACTCTGAGTTTCTCCTGCTCGTAAGTTGAAGCCTGCAGTCTGAAATCAGTAGCAGACACGGCGTGTCCGTTTCTAGATGAGCCTGATTACTTGGAAGCGCAGATATTACGCAGAAATCTTCGTCGGGAGAGGATGATCAGACCCCGAGTGGATGTTTTATCCCTGATGATTATCTGTATGAGTGTTTCCGTTTTTCGCAACCATCAATAATTTATTTAAGCTATATTCTCAGTCCCCACATGTCTCATATGACCCATCGTGGAAATGTTCTCCGCACCGAGCAAAATCTGTGTATTGCACTTCGTTTTTTTGTGAATGGCAGTTTTTTGTATAATATCGGTGACGCGGAGCATGTGTCCAAGGAAACCGTCTGTCGTGCTGTCAGAAATGTGACCCTTGCACTTAAAAGACTTCTGTGCACCTTTGTAGTTTTTCCCAGGTCACAGAACAACCAGACATCTTAAGGAAGCGTTCCACAGAATAGCAGATATCAGTGTAAGCAATAATTAATGTATGTCATAAAGCTTGGAGACTGGAAGCACTCATCAATGTGACATTTTAGGGT
>JAUYWH010019299.1:0-19817 GCA_034779795.1 Ctenopoma multispine
TCCACCATGTTACCAAGTCTGATGAAGGCCTCTACAAGTGTAACATCAGCAGTCGTGGAGAGTCTCCACCCAGCTGGATCTACGTCACAGGTGAGGAGGAGAAACACTTGAGTGTTTTTTTTACCATAGTTAATCAGGCTTGGATACTCCAATAAAGAGATGACCATAACTGTCAACCTGTTTAGGTGGTGAGGACGACTTCCAAGTAAGCTAATAAAGTGTATTGAGGGGGAAGGTTAAACACAGTACATGTAGTTGTTGTTGACCAAGTTAAATGCCTGCAGAAATGCTGCACAGCAGTTTGTCCATTAAGCACATGACTTGGTGAAAGAGTTGGCCAAACCCCATATCAGCAAGGTGCAGGAGGGAGATGAGTTTTCCCTTAAGATACTATTGTAGGTATTGTGAGGCTACCTTGTTGGATACAGCTTAATGCAGGGAAAGGTCATGTGGGCCTGTTGTTCCCAACAAGAGTTTTTGGGGCACCATAATACTGCCTTTATTTAGAGTTAAAGGCAGGAAGCAAAGAAGACAAAGAAGAAGGCCAATTATTGAATCACACGTTAAGGAGTGTAGATTCTGTCGAGTAGCTCTTTACTCAAGCAGCAGTACAGGATGATCATGCAGATTTACATTTAAAAAGTTGGTAACAGCTTACTAATGTGTCCATTTGGGTGTTTTTTAGAGAAAATTATGGGAAAATTTAAATTGTGTTTGACGTTTTGTAAAAAACAAAAAGTCAAACACATCCTTTGTGTGGGTTTGGGCTTGGTTATTTCTTATTATCCGTTGTGACTGTCATGATTAAAATCAAACAGCACAGCGAAGGTGTGAAGAAGAAGAAGGGTTTGATGGTCTAAGCCTTAGACTCTAAGGCTTGGATTTCCCTGCTCTGTGTCCATGCTGTCCTCCAGTCTGTCTCTGTGTCATGTTCAGTAGTTAGGGTAACATGGACTGTGAGATTAACTGGTCCAGTGTTTGCGGTGATGTGGAAACTAGTGTTCAATGTTCAGTTACTTAAATGACTTTGAGAAAGTCCAACTGGGAAAGGTGTGTTAGACAACTATATAAACCCAGAACTCAAGGGAGGGATCATATTTGTCAGGTTATTACAATAAAGATGTTTACTGAAAGTTCAGCCGGACAACAAAGGCAGAAAGTCCAACCAAGACTGTCAACAGACAGGCAGTCCAGAAATCCAGGCAAAACCCAGACCTGTTAATAGGCATTTGTATCAACTGAGTAAAAACAAAACTGAACACATTTTCGTAGAATACTTATTTATTCAGGAAACGTTTTTTACTTTGTTTTCACGGTCTTAAAGGCCAGTTTCAATATAGCAAAAAGTAAAAGACCACAAGCACAACTTGGTACTTTTTAAACTGTGACATTTTTTTTTAACTCATTTGTTGTTGTCTTCAGGGAAACCCACCACCACCACCACAGCTCATCCTACATCAATCACTCCTGGTTACTCCTCCTTTGTTGCTCCTACTGCGGCGCCCTCTTATCCTCCACTCTCAGTGTTGTGGTCTATTCCCTCTGTTGGTGGTGTTGTTCTACTGGTTCTGCTGGTGAGGCAATGTGTTCGCAGGAAACCTAAAGGTGAGACACAGATTACTGGATTTCACAGTAAATAGATATTAGGGTTGTTGAAAGATTTAGCGCAGATTACTCATGTTCCATATTGCCCTTTGACCTGGTGGATTTAGAAAAACATTCAATAATGAAATAATTGAAACAATTGAAAAGTAGCCAGTGTTATGAATTTCAGTAAGGAGAGAGAGGACATTTTCAAATACAAGCCACAACCAAACATCACATTATACAGCAAAGTAAAGCAGGATGCAGTTTACTCTGCAGAAAGGTGTACGCCATGTATATTATCTAGTTCAGCACAAAAAAATGTAAATACAGAAAGGTTCTGCTGGAGGTTTCTTTCATTAAAGAGACTTTTTCCTCTCCTCTGCTGCCTAGTGCTTGCTTGAGTGGGACTGTTGAGTTTTCTACAAATATTCTGTATATTCTGTGTAAGGTCTCAAACTTTACTCTGTAAAGTTCCTTGTGGTGACTTATGTTGTGATTTGGTGCTATATGAATAAAGTTGAATTAAACTGAATTGAGATATATAAATGTTAAAACAGTTTATGTCAGCGTAACAGTGGAAAAGCTGGTGGTGGGTTGGGGGTACACGGTCAGATCACAGCTGTGTCAGCTCAACACAAAGCATTTAGCAGTGAACCCGGAGGTCTGAGCTTGAAGCTAAAAGAGATGTTAAACTTTAAAATCCATGTCAATTATTCATTGAGTCAATCTGACGAAATTAATTTGACCTGAAAAACTATGAAATATTTTTTACACCAAAAATGTATGTGTGTGATTAATTTGGATTAATTATTTTGTGTTTTTTTCCCCAATTCTTTCAATTATTTTTATTACCTGTGTGATATATATATATTTTAAATTGATATCCATGTTCATCACTCAGAATCAATTTGTATTTGGTACATTAACTACAGTCTCTCCTGTTGTCCAGTTTCTTGTTCATGTTAAAATCACAAATCAAATTCGGTCTCATTCATGTTTCACTGCATGAGTCTAATTATTTAAAATTATTCATATTTGCCTTAAACATTTTTTCTTATTCCAGAGAGTGATTCATCTCCAGTCTGCTCAACAGTGAAAAGATCAGAAGATGTAGATTATGAAGAAATAGTCATCACACCAAACATGACAAAAGGTAAAGCTGCTCTTTTTTAATTTAAAACACATCAAGTAGACTTACTATTACATAGAGACAAACGACTGATAAATGCATGATGGCGTAAGTCAACAGTGACCACCTAACAATACACGTAAAGCTGCAGTTAGTGTCTCAGTGAAGCAATTTGTGTCCTTCGTTATATGTCTACATCAAAAACATGTTTTAGTATTTCCTCTGTAGTTGTATTTCCAACCGAGTCACACCAGAACACTCGGAGATGTTGTACATACTTTTTAGGTTTAGCAACAACCCAACACTCACTGTTCGTTTCATTTGTTTCCAATTAACAAAATGTATAACTCCTATAGCTCATAGTTCCACAGTAATGTAAACATTTGTTAGAGGGGATTTCTGACAGCTGACCTTGAAGTGGAACAAAAACAACAGGTGGTGATGATGCTGGTAATTTTAACCTCTTTGTGCACTGACAGCTGCTCCACCCATAATAATACATTATTTATTAGTTTATTGTGTTTTTGCATGTATTGTGTTTTAAGAATCAGCAAAATAGGAAAAGCTGTCGAATAAATGTAGTGGAGCAAAAAGTACAATATTTTCCTCTAAACTGTAACAAAAAAAGGAGATAATACAATAAATCTTTTTTCCTCTGAGGAAGCATCCTCTCTAACATACAGTGATACTTAGAAACAGGAGCCATCATGAGGTTATGAACAGAGCAACACCTTTATCAAGTGTGAGGTCAATAACGTGCCAGGATGTTACTCATCAGCAACGGAGGGTGCTGCAGAACACTGATGGTGAAACAGGAAGGAAATGACTCATCATATAAAGGACTATAAAACAGATGGTCTGACAGTGGATTTGTCAGTAATGGTGACTGAAGCAGCAGGAGATGAGGATCAGACACTGACGCTGTGAGAGCAAACTTAAGTTAAGTCCAGACAAACAAAAACAGCAAGCAGAGATCAACAGGAGTCAGGGAAGTCAGATTAACATGCAGGTAATACGAACTGGTTTACAGTGTGGCAGGAATCATTGCAGAACATAAATGAACACATTGAACTGTATGTTCTGGTAATTATTTATTTAGTTTTGTAATGAGGTGCCTGAGGTTTAGAGGCAGGTCTGGGACCACACAGCTTTGTTTAGGTCTTTAATACCAGTTCAGTTGCTCAAATGTTTGTGTGTGTTTTGTGTTCAGAGTTTCCATCAGAGCCGGAGGTCATCTACTCTTCACTGAGGTTGAGCTTCATGTCTTCACAGCAGTCCATCTACTGACGTCCACCTGCTGGTTGAATTGTTGTTTCTTCTTGTGTTACGGACATTCTCCAGTTCAGCTTTATCTTCCTCAGCAGTGTTTTATATTCTATAAAATATTCTATATTCTATATATATATATATATATATATATATTCTATAAAACACTGAAGAGACCCTTTCTGAGAAAATATATAATGTAGTAAATATGTATAATTGTTAAAAATAAATTATTTGAATAAGCAGTATTCTTCCTTTGTTTTTTTTCACTGCTAGTATGAATGAAAGTTCAGTCACGTTGTGCTTTCTGTCATGTCTGAACATTTTTTTAAATAAAATTACAAAGTAAATGTGATTTACAGAAAAATAAATTTGAGTTTGAATAATAATAATAGCTGTAAATATTAATACTAGTATGCAGGTTAATTAACTGCTTCGCTATTTTAGTTTCACTCCCAAAATTTCACAGTTTCCCTTGTTTAGCAGACAGTTTCAAATGAATCAGACACAGAACATTTTAGTTTGAGAACAACCTCAAGGCCATTTATTCATTTTCTCCTTGAGCGTTTACCTGCATCTTTAAGTTTACATCAGTGGATAAAACCTGTATGACCCATAAACATTCAATATATTAATATGTTCAGTATACATTCAGTATTTTCTGATGAGGTCTGCAGTGTTTTATTAAACTGTTCACCTGCCAGAGACATCACATGTTCTCTTTGTTCTTAACATTTCCTGCTAAGGTCAGAGTGGCTCAGCTATAAACACTGATTCTGAATGTGAAGAATCAGCTGCTCCACATTATGAGCAAAGAGTTTGACTAACAACATCAGTCATGTTAAGTAGATATTTACATATTTAGTAACAGAAGAAAAAGGTGTAAAGATCATTTTATACTTTCTCTGACAGACATGTACTTGACCAGAGTACAGACAGAGAATGAGCTTCTATTCATACTGTACCTCAAGTGTAGATTTTATTAATTTGTTGTTTGTTTGTTTTTGTCCACTTGATGAAAAGAATTCAATGCATATTATGTTTCCATTCTCTTTTAGCTCTGGTTTTGTTCTCCACCAACCTCCGACAGAAATTTAGCATTTGAGCAGCTTAGTGCTCCACTATGTCCCCAGTATCTGTCTGTCTGCTGTTAAGGACTTATCTTAAAATGGCATCAATAAGTATCTGTAAAATGTGCAGCAGCACAGACCTAACATTAACTTGAATGTAAGGACACAACGTGATCACCAAAGACATCTCACTACTCCTGTTTCTTCAGGTTTGGATTATCTTAGCCTCAGAATCAGTCGTTGTCTGAATACAAAAAACTGCAGAGTGTAACTGTAAACGCCAACTTTCATTATGATCTTTTGATGTGACAGTAACTAATGACTTTCTGACCTTTAATGGTGAAGGTCAGCACGAGCTAACGTTGCTGCCTTAATGTTGGTCTGTGTTCAGTAAACAGATAATTGATCATATAATAGATTTTCTTACCTCAGAGTTTAGCAAATGTGGACAAATCATAAATCACTGTAAACTGTCCACTGCCTGTCTGAGAGGCTTCTGATCAGCTAATCAGCTCTTTCTGCAGGACATCGGTCGGTTTTCTAAACATCCAAAAGCCAATGCAGCGAAGGCAGAAAATGAGAAGCACACAAACAGCTATTAAAACCATAAGATATACACCCATGTTTCCTTCATATTTGTTTCCTCCATGTTTGTTTCTTCTATTCTGGTCTCCTCCAACCTTGTCTCCTCCCTCCTCACTGTGACCTGTAGAAGTGGTAGAAGTAAATGTGAGTAGTAAGGTAGGTGATGAATCCATTCACACACACACACACACACACAGACGCACACACACTGAGTCACCTGAGTCTGAGACTGTCAGGTTCACGATGTGTCTGAGCTCAGAGCTGCTCTTTGTGAGGCCGACAATGATCTGACACTCGTATGTTCCAGTATCATTGATGTTGATGTTCTTCAGAATCACAGACACGTCTCCGTTCTTCATCTCTGGATCTTTCAGCTCAACTCGACCATGAAAACATGGATGTTGGCAGCTTGCCAACAAATTCCCATCTTGGTATAGGAAAACATTACCCTGGGACTTCAGGTCATGTCTGATCCACTCCAACAGTAAGATGGAAACTCCTCTGGGACCCCGACATGGGAGAGTGACATCATCCCCCAGCTCTGCTTTTACTTCTTTGGGATCTGGATACACACAAAATAGAAGATTTAAACTTTCCCCCCATGCTCTTCTTGCAATGTTTTCACAAATGCACTATGTACTATTGAGAATAAACTTTAAATGAACAAAAACAGGTTACAGAATATGTGGCAGTGAAAAACTGATAATCACCCACAGTAGAGGAAAAAGCTGCAGTGAGAAACAGAGAGAGACTAAGTTATCTATGAGCAGACACTACAACAAAAACAGGAAATAAATGCAAGCAAACAAGAGACAAGGCAGAAAACTGCAGGACATGAAACAAAGCAAGAACTAAGATTCAGAGTCAAATGAGGCAAACATGAATACAGAACATGACAATCAGGGTAAGTGAGTGTCTGGATCAGAGTCATGACAGAACAGGTGCGTGACCAGGTGAGTGACTGAAGCTGTGAGAGTGCAGGAGAAAACAGGAGAGACAAAAAGAGAAACTGAAACTAAGACAAAGACTTTCTGTAGGAGGTGTAATTGCAACTGGATAATTCTATTTTCAGTATCTCAGTGATTAACGTAAAAGGTAACATGCAAATAAACAAGTGCATTTCTACTTAATCCCTAACTTTTGAATAGTAATTTCCATTTCTCACCTCCTTAAATAAACACAACTAGCAGACGTCCATTTCTGTAATGGAGGATAAAGTGGTGCAATCTGTTCAACGCATGGTAAAGTTTGGATAAAAATTAAATACATTTGCTAATTAGGCAAAATATAAAAAGTTATTTAGAGTTATTTGCAATGAACAAATCAAACAAGAACAATTTGATGGTTTCTCCAAATTCACAATGCAAACTGCAACTTTTACTGACTATGGCAGTTGTAAAATAATTAAATACCTTCGTGACAAATATCTTTAGTACTTAGCAGAGCAGACGTTTACTGCCATGACCTGCTGCAAACATGATGCACAGCCAAACACCAGATTCTGGCAGCGTTTCCGAGGAGTCTTAGACACTTCCTCATGGACGCTGACCTCCAGTCATTGGCTCTAATCAAGCTCTTGATTAGTTTTATCATTTGCACTTACAGGATGTGCAAATGTGTGCTCTTATGGGGGATCCTATTCAGGGAGTGGAATCATTTTTTAAAGTGCAGTAGCCAACAAAAGTCTGTACCGGAAAACTCAAATTGAAACTACATTTAGTCCAATTTTTATAGAAATGTCTTCAGCTGCACCAAAGTCTCACTCACTCACGAATGCTGAACCACTGCCAGGTATCCCAGCAATGATCTGAATTTTGAATTTTAAATAAATCACTGCGATCAATAACAAAAAAAAACTGAGAAAAACGTTGTGCTTTAAACTCTAGTATTTTAACTAAGCAAACTGAGATATTAGTGTCTTCACAGATTAACAACAGGCTACTGTAGGCTACTACACTGCTTATCAGGAAATGAAATAGTTCCAGCTGCAACAATAAAATGCTGATGTTAGTGTCAGTGATAATTAATAATAAATAGTCAAGATTTACAATCTTATGGTAACCTCGATGAGACATTATAAACATGTGTTACTATATAACAGTAACAGGAACATGACTGTTATGTAGTTGACTTTTATTTTTGGTTTGAGTACAGTAGTATTTATGCAAGTGTACAACATTTACTTGTAATTAAATATTATTTAATTGTTTTACTGCAGCTTTACATAGATCAGGGTAATGCTGAAGCCACCAACACTGTGAAACCTTGTTAACAATGAAAAATATGGTAAATATTGTTTTTAGTTTTAGACTCTTCAAAGTCGGCTCTGTTCAGTTCTAGAAGCTGTTCTGCTCACCACAAAGTTTCACATGTTTTCTTTGATCGCACATATTTCTTCAGTATTAAAACACAGAATGAACTCTTACCTTCAGATGCAAAGACAAAGATCCACAAACATGAAAACAATGCCCCTGATAGCACATGTTTAACCATGACGACAGAGCCAAATAAAACTGAAATTAAAATGAAAGTGTTCATGCCTGCTGTTCAGTCATAGCAGGAGCTGACAGCTGATTGGCTGATATCAGCACAGCTGTGAATACCCAACAGACTGTTATCAACAGGAAGCTGTTGGCTGCAAAAACATCTGTACTTTCCAGTGCAGCAGTATCAATATGTTCTCTGTATCTTTTGTTACCCTGCAATGTCTGTGTCTATTGATCAATAGAGGAAAGTGGTTTTTTTACATCAACATCATGTTGGCCTACCTGCACTGTTTTCTTGAACAGACAGAATTAAACTAACTTTGCAAAGGAAACGTGAAGGTTTGTTTCGTTTTGTACTGACTGTGAAACACTACAAGTGCCTGAGGTTTATGTAGGCGTGGGACCAGCATGCAGCTTAGTTAAGGATCTTTAATGCATGTTTGACTTTCTGTCAGAGAGATGAGTGATGATGTCTGATGGCTGATACTGTTTCTTATTTTAACTGAAGTTTGTGTGCTTCTTTGTTCAGAGTTACCACCACAACCAGAGGTCATCTACTCTTCACTGAGGTCGAGCTCCATGTCTTCACTGCAGTCCATCTAAAAATGTTTTATCATCTGCTTTGAAAACATATTTCCGCTGGTGGTGGGAGGGCACGTTCCCCTATACTTTTCAAAACCCAATTATTTTGTCCCCATTAGCATCAGGTTCAGATTGATATACTCCTAAATGTGAGGACTTGCTGCTTTGTCGTGGCAATTTTAACTGTGTGGAAAAGACACAACAGAATATATACTTAAAATACTCTATACTCCAAGTATAGTTAAGTATAGTAGGTACAAGAAAAAGCCAAATCTACTTATATTTCTATGTATAATTGACAGTTTACTTCAAGTATACTTATGTATTAGTAAAAGTATAGGCCAAATGTACTTCAAGTACTTCAAGTATACTTTTTGTAATTTTGTTTAGTATATCTATAAAAGCCTAAAAAAAGGTAAAAAAAAGTAAACTAAAAGTATACTTGCTTATTTTTAGTTACGAGATTGGGGTAAATTGTGCCAGTGGGGAAGTTGTGCCACCTGCTGTTTCTAGGGAAGACCTCTCAAATCAAACTAAACTTACAAAGAAAATGGTCGTTTAGAGTGAAAAAACAAACAAACAGAAAGCACCATAGGCATTCCACTTGACGACACCACCGACGATGATGACGCAGAAGCTGACCTGGAGAACACACAACAGAGAAAATGAAGGGGGGGAAATAAGAAGAGAGGGGCTGTGAAATGGTCCAAACCAACCAAACCAAAAAAGAAAGTGGTTGTCCCCAGTAGCTCAGAAGAGAATGACATTTTCATTCCACTTAAAAGCACCACTGACTATGAGACTTCAGATGTCCAGAATGATAATAATGATGGTGACAAGGATCTGTCTGCTGCGGACTTGGCAAGAGGTCTGTGGATGGAAAGCCCATCTTCACTTTCAAAGAAAAGGATGAAGGAGTCTTTCCTAGAGAAGACAACAAAAGACTACAAAAAGCTGGTGGTACAGCCAAAAGGGAGCAAAAATGTATATTCCCCTGTAGCGTGGGCAAGTGGATGTTATGTTGAAGGCCAGATCTGTGATGTTAATCGCAGTCAATTTAGTAGTTTTGAATTTCATTTTGTTCTGAAGATGTGTTCATGTGGTGCTAGGCCTTGTTTGAGAAAACTGACAATGGATGTTTTCATGTGGCACAATAGGCTTGTATAAAATTGGCCTTTGATGAAGTAAAATAACTTTAAATAAACATTATAGCTGTAATAACCTGTATTGAATTTGTCTAGCTTTTATATAGCATTAAAGTTTCTGACATCAAAATATACTGTTTTACACAATTTACCCCACACTGGGAGCATTTCTTAAATACTATATTTCAGATCCAAAGTGATTATTCCCAGGGATGCACCACACCCTGAAATATAAGTACATATTTTAATATATGTACATATTTTAGTTGGAAACATTCCTGTCATGGTCTCGCTTGAAAGTCACTTTAAGTAAAAACTGGCACCACTCACCCCATTCTCCCCTACTAATAGTATACTTGAATACACTTCTTTTTCGTAAGGGGTCACCTTCTTATTGGAATTGTTTTGTGGCAGGATCGACGTATTTTACAGTTTACGTCCACATCGTCACAACCAAAGATGAAACAGCTGCTGCTTCACTGAGCTAAACAATCCCGTCCGTAACTACTGCAGAACCGCACGCTGCTGCGTCTGCGCGCTAACGCGGTTCACAGTTAGAGACAGAAACCACAGTAAAAACCAGGAAACCTTTGAGAAAATACCTTGATATTTTGGCCAAAAACGTCATCGCTGCAGCCCACACTCTGCCCACACAGCAGAGTGCAGAAGAGCTTTCTATTTATACAGGGGGCAGGGGGACAGGAAGGGAGGGGGAGGAGAACAGAAGCTCATAATGAGCAACTATGGGCAAAAGACAAGACATCTACTCTGCACTTTTTCTCCACTTAGTGTTATATCGATAATCCACCTCTGCCCTTCTCAGTGCTCTCGGCGAGGTTACGGTTTGGCGCATTTCACTTAGAAAAAATGCAGTATCTGCATCTTTTAATGAAATATTGTGTAAAAATGTTGAGTCTTCATTTCTACAAAACTTTAACCCGATGAACTGGAAACTGATCAAACTGTCCTGTTACTGTCCTGTGTGATATACCGTGTTTTTAATCAATAAATCAATGGACAAAGTGATTTCCAGAAAATCATGTTGTTTCACAGAACTACGATTGAACCACTAGGTGTCAGCAAAGGTCAGCACCCAGCAGACTTTCACTTTCACTATCCAGCTTTTATTTAAACCTCAGTGTCTACTGCAGGCTGGTACATGTAGTGGTGCCTGAGCAAGTGAACACACTGTAAATTTATCACACACGTTTTTTTAGTGACTCATTATTTCAGTATTTCATAACTGAGTCTGACATTTAAAGTCTGACTTAAATCATTTCAGTTCTCTGTTACTTACTCAGGCTTAATTCAGTTTCAGACTTCTCTCATTTCTCACATCCAAATCAAGATATATTCTACTCCTTTTACTTTCAGTATATTTCTTGTTTACTGTGAACTTTCCAAATCTTCTGTTTGTGTTCTATGTTTGTCTCTTCCCTCTACTCCTCTGGTTCCAGGAAGCACTTTAATTCTCATTGACCTTATGTTCCTCACTACTTGTGTGTGTGTGCAGGCTTTTTGGCGTAGACAAAAAAAACTTCATTGCATATTTTTTCACACACGTGCATTTTTAATTTTTCATACCTGTGCAGATGCTCGACTTTTGCTTCTTTCCCCTTTGAACTGCATGGATACAAAATCTCTGCTTCTTCCCAAAGACTCGCGAAAATGTGCATCAACATCTGGTTTGTTTGCTTATTGTTGCCACCAGTGACGAGAACCCGAGCAAACTTTCAGTGGTGGCAGAGATTTTCATCATGTGCAGCGCCCCATAGTGGACATAACTTAATACAGCAGAGAACACATTACTTTATTAGTAGAAGGAAGGACATTTTTTTCCCATTCTAGGTGAAGCTGGCTTGTTGTCATGAAGCAGATATGTCATGTCTACATGAAAAATATTCAGTTTAGTAATGCTTTTTAGCTTCAGGGCAGTAAAATATAAATAAAAAAACACAGCTGAAGGAAGGTATCTGATGATTTATTCTGACTTTTGGTGAACATTACAACTTCCCAGAGCTGTTAACAACAGCTGTAGAGCTTGCAGCTGTTTTTGCATCTTCCTCCTATACACATGGTAAAACTTTTTAACTTGGCAGATTCTGTAGAAGAAGCAGCAAACAACCCTCAGCAATGTTGAGCTAAGTTATCGCCACATCACCTACTTGTGTGTAAAATTTAAATCCAGTTTAATTTCTCTTTCTTAGTGCCCTCGCTGCTCTGCAGACGCCTCACAGGAGGTTGGTAATTTTTTACACATTGACAGAAAAAAATATGACTTGACCTGACTTCATCGTCTTCCACTAAAAGTTTTGTGGCATTATGACTTCATGAACTCCATTTAGCAATTTTCAGTCTTATTTTTTTTCATCTTTCTTTTACAAGAAAATCCTCTGGATGGAGCCAGATAGAAACTTATAATAGCTTAAACATAATGTAGGTACAGAGGTGAGCACATAATATAATAAGTTGTTTTATTATGAGCTTAGCTCTTTTTCTAATTTGCAATAGCTTGACACATATTGTAATGTAAAACCTGTAATAACTGATAAAATTTTAAAAAATTAGCATTTGGCAGCGATCTACAAATACAGATCATCTCTGGAGAGAAATTTTGAACTCGGAAACAATGGATTTAATAGGAGACTTAGGCAGCGACCTTCAGACATTTGGCCATGTAATTCAAAAACTGTACATCCTGTCACCATAAAAATCATATGTGTCAACACATGACAAGATTTCCTCCCATTTCATGTACAATTTGTTTATGAAAGATGAAAATTTACTGAAGAAGAGAAAAAAACACGCAAAAAGAAGATTACAAGAGCCCATAATAATGAATGGGGAAATTTCCAGATTTTAATCACTCACCTAAAACTAAAACTGTTAAATTAATTAAAAAACTAAAGAAGATATGAAAAAGCTGTTTTACGGGGAAAAAGCTGAAAGTGTCTGGACTCGTTTTAAGTTCGAATGATGTGTCTACGACAAAGTATGGCGATACGCCATTAAGAAGAAGGGAGGAAAGTTAATGAAATGACTCCTCCAATTCCCTTTTTTGACGAAAAAATGGAAAAACTTAAATAATAATAAATCTTATTTAAAAGATATTTAATATTTTTACAATAAAAGTAATAGCACACATGCCGGGACAGAGCTGGTTGATTTGATGTATATTTTGTGTGGGTTCTGTCTCCCGTTTGCCGTACTTCATGTACAATCCCAGAACACTTTATTGTCAGTCATTACTTTATTACATAATATTTTATGATTGACACGCTGATATGAAGCAAATGAAACCATCTACTGTCAATTTAGAATTTAGTACATTTACCCCATACATATTTCTAACAATATGGCCTCACATATCACATCTCATGCGAAATAAGAGGCAGCCTCAAAGCTTCTTGTTCATGAACAATACAGCCCAAAAATACAATACAAATGCAACACAAGTTGGAAAAGACAGGTGTTTACCACTATGTCTTAATAAGTGTTTGGGAACTGATCACACTAATTCTTGGTTTTCAGGTTGAATATTTACCTGTTCTTGCTAAATACAAGACTTTAGAAACTTTACAAAGGTCAATGCTTGAGTGGTCCATAATGCCCCAGCTTGGTTTATTTGGATTACTCAGAAGATTTTCTCATGTTTGAGGGGTGAAAGTTTATTTAAATGTTTTTATTTATTTTATTTATTTGTCTTCAAAAATTACCATTTGGATTTTATTGCTTTATGTAATCCTCAGAAACAGCTATTTTAAACCAACAAAAGAAGTGTTCACCATGTTAGTAAATTCTGAACATCTCTAAGAAAAAGTAACATTTGTGGTGTTACCAGCAGAAAATACTGACTTTTGCATGCATCAATTAAAAGATATGGGTTTCATTCTGTAGTAGTAAAAATGAGCAAGAGATTCACTGTCTATGTCAGGGGTAGGTAACCCTGGTCTTAGAGAGCTGCAGCCCTGCTTCTTTTTGAGTCATGCCTGCAGAGATAGAAGAAACTAAAACTACTTGAAACTTAGATAAAACTCAAAACAGACAAAACAGAGTCCCACTCGTCTCTAAACACTTCTTCACGTCTTCATAAACCTCTAATGGATATTAAAAAAAACTGCAGGTGGGACCATGACCTGATGTAACTACAGGTGAGCCTGTAGCAGAAAGTTAGTGAATTGTGTTGTCTGGCTGCTCTTATTTTCTCCCTCCACCTTCTACTCAATGTGTGATTCCCTGAATCTGTTTTTTACTTGACGTTTCTTTAGTTAAGGGGTAATTTTCCACTCCACTGTCAATTGGTGCTTGCGGGTTGATTGTTGGGATTCTGTCTCTGTAACTCTGTAAGACCTTTAATATGTGAAGTGGCTATTTTATGTTTTGGCACTATAGCTTCAAATAAATTACAAGAAAAAATCAGATTTTAGTAGTAGTAGTTTAGAAGTATTGGTACATTTGAAATTTGGTACAGTCAGCAATGGACCATTGTTTACTCACTTTAAAGCTTTAAAAAATGTCAACTTTTAAAAAGGTCAGAAAAAATAAAAGAAAAGGTCCAAATGCTTCATGTTGTGTATGTAGAAGCAATATCTCTGGAGACAACTCATGACTTTACAGCCTCTAAAGCAGGGGTGCCCAAACTTGGACAAATGGAAGAATACAAATACATGTACAGTACAAAAGCCGTAAGAAGCTAATGGATTCTCTGGCCACATCAGCTGCTAGATGCTGAGTCAGGTCCTTCCTGGATTTCTCCCAGTGTCTCAAAGCTATAAAAAGAAGCTACTCTGGTGCTCAGGGAGCTCAACATAGAGACTGTGTCAGACTCTTCAGCCGGCCAGATGGTAAGTCTGCTTCTCTTGCAGCTTTTAAGGTCCTTTCTGTTTAGAGCTGTTGAGAGCAGCAGCACATATTAATATTTTGCATTCAGCAACATTAAAATCTGTTTTAATTAAGAAAAAGAAATTAAGAAACATATTATTGCATTGTCTCTCATGCACAGTATTTTTAGAATCATTATCCTGTTGTAGACAGTGGTGCCTGGAGCAACTCATCTCATAGGATATTGTTTTATAGACACGTAAAACTAATGCATATTTAGCTCAAACTATATTTACACATTTTCAGATATGCTGTTTAATTTCAGTCAGTAAGGATTGTAAATCTGTGGAAGAGCATCTTGCAAATATTACTGGTCCTACACAGACCTAATCCATGATTATTAGATCAATTCAATTCATGAAGCAAGCATCACTTTTTTTTTATATTAACATACTTAATAACTGAATCTGAATGTTACTGAATGTTAGTTTTTCAGCAATGATGTAATGTCTAGAGTCTAGGCGAAGCTGCCAGATGCTGAGTCAGGCCCTTGCTTTACTTCTTCTAGTGTCTTCCATGGTGCAAATTGCAGTGGAGCTTAAAATAGGGTTGTGACTGATAAAGATACCTACATGGGAAGAAGGGTGTGAGAGAATTTTGTCTGCTGTTAATGATACAGATGTCCTAAAGCCTGCATCATTACTCTACAGAGTAGAGGTTACGGTCATGGATGCTGCACTTCACACAGCATCGCTCACTTCTCATGTTTCCTACGTTTCTTATTTTTAAGGATACAGATAGTGATAAGTACATTGCAACAGGGTAGATAGGCTCTCCTGAGAGTGACGTTATAGCTGCACACTGATCAACAAAGGCAGAAAAAACTGTTGCAGTGGACTAGTAAGACACATTTTAATCACAAGCAGCTTTTTGGGTCAGCGCCAATAGAAAAATCATCTGAAGCTTCTAAACATATCACCTGCAAGGTCTTATATTACAAACCACTCTGGTTAATGACATCTTCCTCATTATGTAACAATTGTTATAATGACTCCAAAATCGATGTTTTACACATGATGCTTCAAGAACGGCGTTAATACTGAATCCAGATTAATTTTGCTAACTTACTATCTGTCTATCTGTAGCTCTGACCTCTCTGAGTTTTCAAATGCATTTATAAAGTTGAATGTTGTCAACACAGTATATTAATGATTTACTTTTTACATATGCACATTATTATATTTATTGGTTTCTAACCAATAACAAGATTTGGGTTGTGGGTATAAACGATACATATGCACATACACTATATTGACAAAAGTAAACTTTCCTTTACACACACACAAACATTAATGGCATCAACTCTTTTGGAAAGGTTTTCCACAAGGTTTAGGTGTGTGTTTATAGGAATATTTTACCATTCTTCTCTCATTTGTGAGGTCAGATGCTGATGTTGGACGAGAAGGCCTGGCTCACTGTCTCTGCTCTAATTTATCAGAAAGCTGTTCTATCAAGTTGAGGTCAGGGTTCTGTGCTGTCCAGTCAAGCTCCTCCACACTTTAAAAAAAAATGCTGAATCGGTTGATGTAAAGTAATGTGGAAGATAATAACTGGCCGCCTTGTACCAACTAACTTAGTTTACTTTTCCTAACGATCAAATCACAACAAATTTAGAGGCCAGCGACAGACTACTTCAATTCATGATAAATTGTGGGAGTGGAAATGTGGCTCATGCACATTTTCACAATGACTTTAATGAATTTATGAAGGTGAAAGCCTGTGTTTTTATAAATATGTGTATATTCAATACAGAGTTTTTACAGAATGTTGTAAATAAGGATGAAGAGTTGACGTATCAGAGGTGGTTAAAACACATGACACAGAGTTCCACTGTATTGTGGGTTTTTTTCTCTTTGTGCTTGCCTGGGTTTAGATCATTTTGCTTTGGTCCATTTGTTTGTTTGGTTTTTTTCTCCAGGTACATTTTGTACAAACAACCAAACAGCTTTGGGTTTATTCACACTGATTCAACTAGGAAAGGTGAATTTCAAAAGAACAATAAACCAATCAACCACCAAGTTGGTGTCCTAGCAAAAACCCTGGATCCAGTCTTCACTGATGTGAGAACATTTCTATTCATATTCCTCTGTTTTTATTCAGCTGTTCTTCAGCACCATTCTACTGAGCCTCAGCGTTGTTTTACAGATTTTCCATTGAATGGGAAATTAAATCCATCACAGCAGTTTAATAATTACCCAAGTGATTGCTTGTTTTTTCCTTGTGCATCAAATGCAGACACTAACATGTCCAACCTGTGGATATGTTGCCTACAATGATCAACCACCACCTAGCAAACCAAGTGCAAAGGAAAAATGTGGCCACAGTAAAGGTTAGTAGAAATAATTATTCTTCATACAAAGGCTCGGTAACATACAGTGCAAAGCCTGGATGTGTACACAGCAAAGGTTGTTAGAAAAAAAAAGTCTGGATTTATGGTTTGTTTGAGGCACTCACAAAGTAGATTATAGTTAAATTATTAAACCAAAATGTAACTATACACACAATATCTTTGATAAAATATAAACACTGACAAAAGGACTTGAAATTGAGTCTGCTCTCTATCCACCCAAACTGCCTCCTTGCAGTTTGCTTTTCCTTAATATATGTTGTGCCTAAAGCCATTAAAAATTTAATAAACATATAATACATGATCATTAAACAATTATGTTTACTAAATGAACACATAATAACTATGTTTAGTCTCTCATAGTACTTGGTTAAAATGAGAGAGAGGCTGTGGTCTGGTTTCACTAAGAATGAAGCTCACAGTGACTTTATGCACAATATATTTATTTACATTTAACCAAAGCCTAATTTGCCTGGTATCTGTATTATGGTGTGTTTGTTCAAATCAAAACCACAGACACAAGTCTGGAACTCATTTTACTATTTCACTTGTTTTTCTGTGTTTTATTATCTTAGTATTAGAAGCCATGATAGAATTTAACATATCTCTGTGTAGTTTGCAGATTCTTTATGTTAATAATGTGACGTAATTTAATTCAGATTTCAACTATTATAATATTTAACATTTACACTGTTGTGACCCATTATTTCTCTCTCTCCTCATGTTCTACAGGGCTTGTGATGGTAGATAAAAGTACTGTGGTCTGGCTCCTACACAGTACACCCAAATTTCCCCTAACAAGAGAAAGTAATAAATTCTTTCCGGACACTGGGACAAAAAATGCTCAGACATTTATCTGTGTAACATTCCCTGTGAGCGAGTTAAACAAATTAGGTAATGTACCTGATGATGTCCTAGTATGTACAGTATGTTTCATTCTGGTTAACCTGAAAATGAAGTATGTCTCTTGTATTACTGTTTACAGAAAAACATCTTCAGAATATCAGAGCTAATATTTTTGATTATGCAAACGATGATAAGTTTTCTGTAGACATCAAGAATTTTAATAATGTTTGGACATCAAATGAAGAGCTAAATAAACAAACACAGCTCTACCAGGACCTGACATCAAAGGGCCATGATATGTTTAAAGGTTTTTTCAAGAAAATCTCAGATGATCCAAAAGGTGAGAATTTCTGCTTGTCAAATATACAACAGCCAAATATTTTGTTGTGACTTATGAATGTTATTTTTTTGTTATCCAGTTGGAGATCTTTATGTCACTATTGGAGAGGCAGTCAACAGTGATTTGTATGCCCAGACCTGGGGTTGCCAAAAAGAGAAGAGTGATTCCTACTGTCCAGACACAGGACACAATGTGTATAATATTAAGTCAGTAAAATCTGAGTTGGTGGGTAATTGGACTTGTGGATCAGATCACTCCAAGTGGTCTGTGACTGAAGAAAACAACTGGACCTGTATTGCTGATTCAAACCGAGCAGTAACACAGTTTGAAAGACCTGGAGGAGCACTGTGCATCAATGATGGTGATGTAAAAAAGGCATTTAAGAACTTGATAGAAAATTATGAGAAATGTCCACAAACAATGACAAATGAAAAAAACATATCTAAAACATTATTAGTAAATACAAATTTGACTTTGTTTTTATTGGTTTTAATTAAGCAGAATATTTAAAAAATTAAAACTGACTAGCCCTTTCATAGATGGTGGCCACTACAGTGGACAATTATTCAAAAGCCATTTACTTTAATATGCATGTGGCTTTTTTGTAATAGCAGCATATCAGCCAATACGGTGAATGTTTGTGTGTCACAGCATGGGCTGCCCCCTATTGGTCAGGTATGAGACATACAATTATTGTTTGTTAAATCAAAGATAGCTGTCAGAAGGTCAGAAATGCTGGGAAATAGAGGAATATCTTATAAAACCTGCTGATGTAAAAGACTTTTGCAGCTTAAAAAATCATAACATGAGGTAATAACTAAGGAGTTATATAAGCATAGCATATCCAGTCCAGCAATTGACATGGACAAATGCACTTGTCCAACAGCTATAGATTTGTCTGTGGTACCTCAGTCTTAGACTGATTCTTTCTTTTAGGTCATATGGAGTTCATTTCAATAATTAACTAATCTAAATCTTCTACGTGTCTCTTAGACCCAATCCCGACTAGACTGTTCAAAGATGTTTTACCTTTGATCAGCACGTCCATACTAGAAGGGTAGGCGATCCAGGTGTTTTAGCCAATTAGAGACCAATTTTCAATCTGCCCTTTATTTCTAAAATATTGAAAAAGTAGTTGCAAAGCAGCACCTGAGCAGGAACGATCTAAATGAAGATTTCCAGGCAGGTTTTGGAGTAAATCATAGTACAGAAACGGTACTTGTTAAAGTCACCGAGATCTATTTGCAGACGAATGTCAGTTATGGAGTTCCACAGGGTTCTGTGCTTGGACCAATTCTTTTTACTTTATACATGTCTCCACTGGGCAATATTATGGGGAAACACTCAATAAATTTCCATTGTTATGCAGATGACACCCATCTATATTTATGTATGAAACCAGATGAAACTGATCAATTAATAATTTTCAAGCTCGTTTAAAAGAGGTTTAATTTTATACTCCTTAATTCACACAATTCAATTCAATTCAATTCAATTCAACTTTATTTATATAGCGCCAATTCACAACATAAGTCATCTCAGGGCACTTTACA
>JAUYWH010019300.1:0-19672 GCA_034779795.1 Ctenopoma multispine
ATAGATAGATAGATAGATAGATAGATAGATAGATAGATAGATAGATAGATAGATAGATAGATAGATAGATAGATGGACACTTTATTAATTCCTCGGGAAGGTTCCTCCGGGATATTCAAAAAAACGTAACATCGTTAAACCTCAGTTGCATTTACTTTGGGGGTTGATGGGAAGGTGTAAAACATTTTCCAGTAGCAGTCACCTATCATAAAGGTGAAAAACCAGGGAGTCCAACTTGAGACCTATGTCTAAAAAGTGTATAAAAAGGTGGTTCTAATGTTTTGTTCACTCTATTTAAAATGAATGAGGGAGCCAAAACATTATGTGGCAGGGGCAGTTATGTATTTGGTTATTGTAATGATACAATGTTTTATCGTTTTGAGTGGTTCTGCTATTACTCTTCCAGATTAACAAGCTGTGCAGGTTTGTCACCTGCTGAGAGGTATGTTTTAACTTAATTAGATTAAGTTGTTTTTACGTTGGTTTTATCTTGTTTTAATTGTGCTTTGTCTGTTTACAGGCGAAGCACTGACTACCATTTTTTTAGTTATTGTTTTAGGTTAATGTTTTTAGAGTTTTATTGTTTAGTTTTAATGGTTTCTAATCTGTCCTTCTTTCTAGTACTGAGGCTGGTGGCGGCCTCCATCCACAGGTGTGGGTGGTGTTTGGGAGTTCACTCACCGTTATAGTTGCATGGTTTGTGTTTGCGTGCCTGTGTCATTTTTTAGTTGTTTTGATGTGTGCGTCTTGTTACTGATTGTGCACAGTTAAAATACTCCCAGCCCCCTGACAGTGGGTGGTCGGCCTCCTGGCCGTAGTATGACTGTCTGTCTTCTTCTCTTTTCCTTCTTAGTTAGGTTTTAGTGTTTTTTATTGTTTATTAAATTGAACCCCCCCCACCCCCCCGGTTACAATTAGAACATACATAATGTTGTGTATATTCAGAGCACAGAATAGACAGATTAATCACTAAAGTGAACTGCATGTTGCCCAGATACACTACTCACCAATGATGGTGCACAGTGCTGTGAACTCCATGCTGCCTGGGTGCTGGCTGCTGGCTGACTGACTGAACGACACCTCTGACTTTGTCACAGAGACCACAGTTTCCTGTTTTCATAAGTGTGGAACAGAACGGACGTTTTCATTTCACCTTTAGCGTGAAAGAAGAATTATGTTAAAGTACATGCCAGGGTTGCTTTTATAATTCTTCTTTTGTTTTCTCTGTCTTCCAGGTGTTGAGACCCATTTGAACCTGATTGGTTCACACCAGTTTGTGAGACTACTTAAGATTAGATTTCTAAATCTACGTTTTTAGCCCCAAAGGTGGTCTGGCTTATTCAGTCCAGCACTTTGAATTAAATACTTTTTCAGCAACCCTGTCTCCTAAAAATGATGTTTCTGTACAACTGAGCTACAATGGGTGCTTGACAAGAATATTTCAGATTTTTTTCAGATTGTTTTTTGAAGACAGCGCTGTTAATTTTACTATTAAAACTTAAAACACATTTTATTACTGTCATTTCTTTTACACAGAACCTGAGTGACCTTTGTGGTTCTGCCAGAGACAGAACAGCAGCACTGAGATCATCAAGAGGAAGATTTCCACCACAGGAAGCAGAATATGCGTGAGGGGGCACCTTTTAGGCAGCTCATGATGACCTGCTTTTAAACAGATATAGTTTCTGGGTATCTGCGGATCCTTAAAAAGTCTTAAGTCTTAAATTAGATTTTCCAAAATTAAGGCCTTAAATATCTTTAAAAATGACTACCAAGCCTTAAATCCTTTTTCAGGTACACGCTTTAGCAGTTTGTTGCTAGTCGGTGCATCAGTCATGGGGATGTGCAGGTTTAACGTTAACTGGACGGCCAGCTGTATGCTGTGCAAGAAGCTTTTTAAACGTGGTTCAATGGGAGGTAAAGCTACAGAGTTGCATTTGCCCAACAAGAAACTCAAAGCTGCTGCCAAAACCGGCGAACAGACACCTGACATTTTCCGGAGCTGCTCCATCTCTCTCCATCAGTTACAGTGCCAGACCTCAGGACCACCTTTGGGTCCACCGCTACCAAAGAGGTACAGTGTGACTGCACAGCGTAACAAGACACCAGTCCTTTAGCACACATGTTCAGTGTTTCTCCGACCATTATACAAGGCAACGGCACGACCTGCCCTCCAACACAGCCACGGTCATTTTTATTAGATTTTCTGTACAGCGCCAGATGTTATTTTTAAATTTTTTTATAACCTTTATTTAACCAGGTCAAATAACTGTTTTACTAGGGCGACCTGGCCAAGAAGGCAGCAAACATAGCCACAATAAAACAACACATTAAATGTACACATTAAGATTCGCTCACATAAAACACTTGCATACAGACAATGTAGACTGTGTTGACATCACCATGGCTTTAAACTCTTTAAACGAAACAAGGGCTTGAAGTTGAAGCTCAGATTGTAAGTTCTTCCATGTATGAGGTGCTGAGAATCTAAAAGCTTTCTTGCGTATTTTAGTTTGAACTTTAGGGACAACAAATTGTAGAACATCCATAGATCTGATATTATAACTTCCATGCTTCCTTGTTAAGAGACAGGATAGGTAAGAACGAGTAATACCCAACATATTTATATACATAGTAAATAATTAAATATTCTATATATTTTATATCTTCTTTCCTATAGAACAGGTCTGTTCGTTGTTCTTTTATTAAACTAACTAAACAGCCTCATGTTATTTATATGTACATGACGACGTAATTTCTGTCTTTCTGTGTCGCGCCTACACACGACTACACGCGTGCGCACACACAGGTAAACACAGAGAGCATGCGTCGGTAAAATATGGCCAAAACACGCACACACCGACCGCACTCCAGTGTCGAGCGATGTGCATAAAAAAAAATTTCCAATCATATTTCCACAGTACAGCTGATACTAAGCAAACAAAACCATCTATTTACATGATTTTAGAGCATTTTCCTTGTTATGTTTCTAGAATTAAACATTTCTACAGTGTGGAACCTTCCAGCTGTATCTACAGTTATTTTTTGTGCGTTTGGAGACGCTGCTTAAAATTTGCCATATGAACATTTCCACAGTGAGAATGTGTGCAGGTGTCCACAGCGCTGTATATATACACTTATATTATGCAAGGTCCTAAATTTTGCTATGTAAAGTGCCTTGAGATGACCTTTGTTATGATTTGGCGCTATACAAATAAGGATGAATTGAATTGTTCTTGTTTATGTGTTTAGCTCTTTGGGCAATTTGTTTGCAGTATAAGGACTAAGGCCTAAATGCTGTCTCTTCTGACTAAAGAGTCTCAGGATTTGTAATAAACACTGTAAAGTATATGTACAGATCTACTAAAGATAATAGTGATCTTGATTAATATGCGGCAGCTGATACTGTGCAACTTTACATTATTATTAATTCACCCTGTTCAAACTAATGTTAAATATCATTGATGTTCATGATGTTTCATCTTATATTTTAACTATCCACTAGGGGGAGCCACAGAGTTAAATATCTCTTTAATGTATCAGCCCATCATTATGCAAATGTCTGTGCTGATTTAATATGTATTTATTCAAAATATAATGTTTGAATTGTACAAGAAGGGACATAAATAAGTACTTTTGGATATTTTGTGTGGTAAAATGTTTAATTTTATTATTTTAACAAAAATATATTTCCTGTGTTTAGGCTACATTAGTTTTTCCTCTTGATTGTGCTTTACACATCTGTTCATTATACATTAACCAGTCTGATGCTGTTTGGACCTTGACCATCATAAATGCCAATGTTTCACTTTCACAAAATGAGCACCACATAGGGAGATATATATATATATTTTTTTTTTTATACGCATACCATATAAAGCTGTGAATGTGGTCTGTTTTCAGCTGTTTTGTGAATACTGGGAGTAACGCTGGTGCAGAGTTATGTAGCTCCTTCCATCATGGAAGCACAAAATGAACAATAAAATAAGTATTTTCTGTATTTTTCTACAAGCTGCAACCCTGTCTCCTAAATATTACGTTTGTATACAACTAAACTACAATCCCGGTTCCGTTTTCCTACAGAACGTAGTTACGACCCGTATGGAATTATCACGATCTGAAACATATATTTGTGAATTAATGAGTGAAATGCTAGAAAGTACTGATGTTAAGGTTAGAAAAAAGATCGCGTTTTGGTGTCATTTTTAATACAGACATTGTTTGTGAAGCGATTGTATGAAGTTACATTTTCATCCATTAACTCTGCAGTCTTTCACTGACACTAACCCACTGCAGTGATGCATGAACACTTTGAAGTTGCTACACTCACATGTCTGGATGTTAAAACGTAACGTCGGATATTTTAGCCCACAGAAAACTGAATGTGGATCGGACAGCCTCTACGGGGCTGCAACATGATTGTTTTTCTGCTTTTTTTCATTACTAAGAATAATCTTTCCCAGAAATATGATTTATAGACATCGGCAAAAACATATTTAGATTCACTAAAATTCATGTTTTATTCTTTTAACAGCTTTAACTGTGTAGTGACAAAATTAAAAACATATGTACAAACAATACAGAATATAGAGAGAAAGTAATGATTTATTTCAGTTCAAACCTCCAGGTAGTTGAAGTCAGAGTTCACAGCTCGCATCACCACACTTTAACTAACGTTTTTAATAAAAAATATTTTGTGGTTAATTATAAAGAGTATAAAACACTTGTCCTTGTCCTGTCAGACACAATCAAACACAGTGTTTAGACAAGTCTGAAAGGGTTCACTAGTTCATCTGCTGCGATGAAAATAACACTTAACTCTCTGTGGTTAAATGTGTTTTCACTCATTATGTCACAGTGTGTTCAGATCAGTTAGACTTCATGTTATATTTAACCATCATCACACTTTCATGCTTCTTTTCTGACAGTCAACATCAAGACAAGATGGAGTTTCCTGCTCTGATCCTCACACTCTGTAAGTAACATCTTACTAGTTTTAGTTTTATTATTTAAACTTTTAAACATACAAATCTGATGTATCTACTGTTTTAATTTTTTATTTCCTCACTGTCCTTTTCTTTTAGTTCTTAAATCATTCACCTACACACATGCAATATCTGGTAAGAATCTCGTTTTACATGCACCATTTGTAGAACTAAACTGATGTATTTTTGTAAATATAAATGTCTAACTTCAAGATTTGAATAGTTTTTTTCATTTAATATATTTGATGAATTGTTTTTTTGAGATGATGCACAGTGGAAGATTATGATATCAGGTCCTTTATTGAAATATCTGGACAGTTCAAGGTTAATTTACAGTCTAAAAACATTTTTATAGTAATCCATCTATTTCAGACATGGGGAGAACATGCAAACTCCACACAGAAAGGCACCCGGCCTACCTGGGTCCTTCTTGCTGTGAGGTGACAGTGCTAACCACTACACCACCATGTCTCTATAATACAGTTTTAAACAATTACAGTTTTCTAAATTATTAATCTTTAAATTCTAATATTTCAGACAACCTGTCTGGCCACCATGCAGAAGCACACCTTTGGTTTAGATTGAGGTGTTTGGTCATTTCAGAATAAATTAACGGCAGGAAATGTATCATTTTTTGTTTCATGCTAACCACTTCCTGTCTCTTTCCTGCAGCCTCTCTTACAGTCTGTCCTAACAGATCTCAGCTCTTCAAGTATGAGTCTTTATCTCTCAGCTGTGATGAAGAACAGAGACTCGTCTGGATGGACAGTGAAGGCCAAAACCATCAGAGGAGTTTCAGCGTGTGGACGGGACTGGGGATCTCTGCAAACATCCTCCTGTTTTATCAGTGAAGTTTACAGCTGGAACAGCGGCATGTACTGGTGTGAGTCCACATCAGGAGAGACGAGTCCAGTGGCCAACATCACTGTCACCGGTCAGTTCATCACCAGCGAACTTCTGCCCAGCAATTTGGATCAAACCATAATATCTGCACCAGAAAACCTGTTAGAGCAATACGCAAAATACTCAAAGTATACATCTTGTGCACTTGAGTGTCAAACAAGTGCTTGTTACAATTTACAATTACAACTAGTTCTTGAAATGTATTTGTGTAATGTAAATTTAACAACTATCTACTTACTAATACAAGCTCCTGAATGCATTTATACGCTGCTGATGTCTGACTTTAAATGAGGGTTAAACAAAAGGTCTTTATACATAAATCAGTAAAATACAGATTTTAGATATATAGAACATTTCTTACCTGTCTAAACAATGTGCAGAATATCAGGTGTTGTACTTAGTTTGCTGTATCTTGCTTTATTAATGGTTGCTCTATTTCATATATCAATTTGTACAATTCATTATTCTGCTGACGTTTATATATACAACAGAATATTTGTTACATTTAATTTTTAAATCGTGTACAGTTTGGAGCCCAAGTAAGAGAAAGTCCTCTAGAAAGACCTCTACAAAGGCTACAGTACATATCTCTGAGTTTATCTGTCGCCAAACTCAAGCATAGTCACAATCTGAAATTTCATGAGAAAAATGTAGCTTTAAATGTTGATAATCCTGATATAACTTTATGTTTTGTAGATGATAATGTGATCCTGGAAAGTCCTGTGTCTCCTGTAATGGAGGGAGAATCTGTGACTCTGCGCTGCTCAACTCAAAGTAACTCTTCAACCCTGCGAGCCAGCGTCTTTATGAAGGACAGATCTCCTGTAGGTGCAGCGATCACAGGACAAATGACCATCTCTGCAGTGTCTAAGTCTGATGGAGGACTCTACATGTGCATGATCACCGACATCGGGGCGTCAGCGGAGAGCTGGCTCACTGTTCAAGGTCAGATAAAGTTGTAAATATGGTAAAATAAAACTGTTAATGAAATTTATGATTTTTCACCTTGAACATTTTCAGTAGTCAGATATGGACACAAAAAATGTGTCTTTCACATTTGAGTCAGTATCCTGTTCATAATGGACACAAATCTGTTTTGTGCAAAGATATATTCTTAAGTTATCAGACTTTGATAAAGAAGAAGAATGAGTAGTATTTAGAAAAAGGCTGAAATCAATTGTTCATTTTTCAGGTCGACATTTTGATGGTTTTACTGAGATTGTGAAACAAGGTGAGTTCAGAAAACCTGCAGGTTATTTATTCTAAACATCTGTACAGTACATGAAAAGGTATTTACTTCAGCTACTATTGTTTTCTTTTAAACATTTCCCTTCCCTACTGATGAAGAAATGTGACAAACTGCAGTATTCATTATTACGTTATATTTGCACAGGTTGTTCATTTCTTTATCATAGTCTGTTGTGTGTTTTCAGGACATGAGGAGGTGGTTGTTGTTTCAGCAGATCCAGATTCTGCTGCGTCTCCCTTCCTGTCTGTCTCCAGAGTGATTTGTCTTCTAGTGGTGGGAACTTCTTACCTGGTGTCCACCATCTTACTAATATTTGAATACAGAGACAAGGCAAAATGTGAATTACATCCTTCATCATAAAACTGGTCATAGAGATAAAAACTGCTTTTTCTATCCCCAAAGAAAAAAGCTAATTTGTCAATAACACAGCAATGTAAAGCTTTTACTGGTTTCACCTTTAGATAGTGTTTGGTTTGATGTATAGCAGCGAGTCCAATGACAGGAAGGCAAAAGACATAAAGAACACGTTGGGGGCGATGCATGTGTAATGTTATGTTCACATATATAGTGTGTTTGTTTTTGTTTTTTTAAGCCACCTTGTGCTTAGCATGAAGAAGTCAGTTTTGGAATAATAAATCTAGCCCACAGAGAGAGGAAGTCTGTTGGATTTACATGGGTAATAAGTGATTGTTCTCAACCTCACATTAAGTACAAAATGTTTGTATGTGTAATAAAATAAATAAATGCAAAAGGCAAATATAGTTAATCATTGTCAAATTATCTGACATAATGCCATGATCAGCACATAAAGGTAAAGCTCATTTCACTGAGGAACTTTGACCCTGCAGCTTGTTCACTACAGTCTGAGGTTGAGCTGATTTACATTACAGGTGAGTTATGAGAGCATGTAATTCTAGTTTTTGATTCTTTAAGTATACGTATATATGTATGTATGTACTTTTGACATCAATGCAGGTGTGCTTTGTGTGAATGGACATATTCACTTAAACATAACCGTTTATGTATATTGGTGATGCTCTGTAATGTCATTAGTCTTAAGAGAATCCAAAATTAATTAGTGTAATTTGTGTGTATAGTAATTAAAATAGTCTCAGCAATCACATATCTATTGTTGGCTCCCCTGTGTATGTACTGTTAAAGGTATGTATTTAGCAGCTTTGAGTACAGATACGAGATGTTGACAAAAGTATTGGTGAACAGTAGGTGTAAGCCTAGAAGGTTTTTGTATGTGTACTTTTTTTCTTACTATTTCCTTTTTCATTTTCAGATGTACAACATGTATCCCCTTAAGGATGCTATATTGAACAGTGAGTACTGTAATCACTTATTTATTTTTATTGTTGTCGCATTCTTCACCAAGTAAACACAGTTTACACAAAAGCTGCCTTTTGTTTGCACATTAAATCTTAAATCACAAAAATGCAAAAAGGTAACATAACATTTTTCCTCTTTTAATTGTATATTAATATTTAAGCATTGTGTAATTATTTATGCAAACTTTCATGTTCAAACATTATAGATAAGAGTGAATTTACCCTTTTAATATGTTTTATGTGATTTGTAAGAGAATCTCACTAAAATTGTTGAAGTGATACTTTAAGTCATTTCAGTTTACATTCCTGCTCCTCTCTCTCTCTCTCTCTCTCTCTCTCTCTCTCTCTCTCTCTCTCTCTCTCTCTCTCTCGCTCCCTTTGCCAGTTACACTCAAGTCCAGTGTTACTTCAAACTCAAGTTTATCCATTGCGTTGCTATGTGTGTTTGGTGGACTGGTTGTTGGTTTAGTTTTAGCTGTTGTCTTCTGTAAATGTAGAGGTAAGTAAATAAGTGATAATCATAGTTAGCACATTCATTCCACTATATACAGTTGAACTCAAAATTATTCAACCTCCACTGCATTTTGAGTCCACTGACAACATTTACATATGTTGAGCTGTTTGCAATAAACAAATCCACCAAAAACTATTTAAATAGCTCAACTTTTAAGACTAATTCAGTGGACTGCCTAAGACATACTAATGAGGTATTGTCTCAAATACACATTAAAAGCATTGAATTTTTAAAACATCAGATTGTGTTTATTGTGAGGCAGATTTGGCAATAATAATAATCTCTTGTTAAAGACATATTTTGAGAAAATATGTGGAGAAGATACAGACAAAGTGAGGTAATGTTAGGAAAATTATTATATAACCGTGCATTGGTGTCATCACTGCATGTTGTTGTCCTGTCTTGGCATTAATGAGAAGTGCAACGTGACTTTATGTGACTTTAAATTAGCTCATCCTCTCACTCTCAGTGTCTAAAATTCCAGCTGTTCTATGCAAAGATAAAAATAACTATTTCTTACTCTCAACTGCAGGAACTTCATCTGTCGCCATGGACATGGGACGAAAAAGGGAAAATGACCATGGATGGAATGTTGAGTATGATAATTCTGCAGCTGATGTCTGGGATTTCACCACTGACCATGATCATGGACGTCCTGACTCCGGCTGTCATGACTCAGGATGGGCTGACTCAGGCTGTACAGACTCAGGATGTGCTGACTAAGGATGTCCTGACCTGTAAAGAACAAGTATCATTCTGCACATAATGTGTGCTACTATAGTATATCCAATAGTATATCCAACTATAGTACTCTGCCACTTACCATGAAATGTATTTTATGACAATATAGCTTCCATTTGAGTGTAGTTATGTCATCAGACTGCCTTTTTCTTGTGAGTGAAGAACTATTAACCAATGGAAACTTATTGTTGATCTTCTTTTCTTTTCTTATTCCTCCCAACTCAGGTGTAACATTTGGGTTAGTGTGGTCTTTTTTATTGCATGAATAGACATAAGTCATAGGTCATCTCCAAACTTGACTATTGCAGCTCTCTCCTCCTCCCTCCTGGAGCTTCTGCAGTCACCATCAACCCCTCCAGATGGTCCAAAATGCGGCGGCCCGCCTCATTTTCAACCTGCCAAAATACAACCGTGTCACACCTCTTCTCACCTCTCTCCACTGGCTCCCAGTAGCTGCTCACATTGAGTTTAAATCCTTGATGTTTGCCTACAGGCCTGTAAATAGAAGTGTACCCTCTTATATCAACACGCAATTAGTAAGCTACACTCCTGCACGCTCACTCAGATCTACAAATTAAATGAGATTAAAAATTCCTTCCTTGCTCACAGGGTCTCCGATCCCAATCAAGTCCATTTTCCTTTGTTGTCCCTGGCTGGTGGAACAACCTGCCCTGTGAGATTTTCCAACAGTGTTGCTGAATGGATTTCTCTCTTGTGGTTGCTCGCATTGACGATGATGATAATGATGATGTGCTTGGTGATGAAAGAGCTTCTCTGATGTAAACAATCTGCTAAAACTTTTGGAGCTTATTTTTTTTCATATTTGTTTTATTCATTATAAAGACACCTAAGTTAATCACGTCCTATGTGGAATGTTGACATCCTTCTTTATGTAAATGTGGCACTGTGCGTTCTGAGAGACACTTGAAAGAAAAGACCGGATTTAAATATCTTGCCCCCATTTAAAATTAAAGGGTTTTCAAATGTGTTCAGATTATTAATAATAATAATATTATTGATATTCCGTGTGTAATTTCATACATTACTATGTCTTACACTGTCTGGGAATCCAGTCAGTAGAGGGCGCTGTCAGCATGACGTACCGATATCTGGCGTTGGTCACGTGTAGTGTGGCGCGTCAGTACAGTCAGTACGAGTGATAAAGTAACACAGACGCCGATGGTTGACTGTAATATTGTTTAAGGATTTTTGTTACTGTTTCAACAGGTAAGATGCTCTGGAGTCATAACCAGAAAGATGAACATTGTACCTACAGGTACACAGCTTTAGTGTGAAATGTTTAGCGATTTTTAACGTGACTGTAAATGGAGAGTATGGAGCACTGTGTAGTGAATGCACGCTAATCTGTTAGCAGGCGATGCTAAAGCTAATTAAAACGAGTAATGAAACTCTGCTAAAGTAAAGAAATATACACCGTGACACAAAACGCCAAGCAGAGGCAATAGTTTGAAGTCGGCCCTTGATAGAGAGACACTTTGCAGACATGCAGGAGGCTTTGTTTGTGTATGGATAAGCAAAGGCTAAGCAGAGACAAATGCTAACAGGCTAAATGCACAAATGCTAATGTTAAACGTAGTGGAGCCCGCGTTCAGAGTGGGCGTGACTAATGATAAGCCTGGCAAGGAAAGACAGTAGGTTATGTCCTTCAAAATAAGACCACAGACTAGGTTGGTTTCAAAATAAGTCTATGAGACAAAGGCAATTTCAGTATTGGAATCAGTCATTATTTTTGTGTGTGAAATGTCATGAATATGTGGAAGTTAAAAAGGTAAAAATAAGATAAACTGGTAGATTAAAGAATTCATAAAGGCTTAAATGAGTTCATATATAGTAAAAACTTTGGCTAAGAACATGTTCTTCCCATGGTTATCTGATAATAGAAATGTTTTCAATTTGTTCATGGGGTAATGTGTTGGTCACATGTAGTGTGGAGCGTCAGTACAGACAGTACGAGTGATAAAGTAACAGAAGTAAAGTAATGACTGACTGTAATATTGTTCAAGGATTTTTGTTACTGTTTCAACAGGAATAAATTTAATGTGCTACACCAAGGACTGGCTACAGCGTCATTCTTAAAGAAGTGTAACATAAACACAATTGGAAACGACATGGTCAGCAAAATTTATTTAAGTCATAGTTTATAAGAAAAGGCCTTAATTATTGTTACTGAAAATGTAGGTGCTCACAATAGCACAGACCACTTCCGTAGTCTTCATTTAATTAATTATATATCAAAAACTGTTTCAAAAGTACAATTCACTATGGCACTGGGAAATAAAAGACTTAAATTTTCACTCAGTGAAGCCAAGAATATTACAGTTTTTGCATTGCTCAAGCACATATGGTCAGATTCTGTTTGAATCAGTCAAACTTTTAACTCAGCACTTTTAGCATTTACACAAAGAAAGTGTAAAAAAAAAAATCACCAATACTACAACAACACCAGCTGTGCTGGTTATTTATTCAAGCCAATTAATACTTGAACATATTTTCCAGTTATCTTACAGTATTACTGAACATACCATTATTGTAAGCTATATGCGGCTCATCAAGAGTGTCATTTCGATACTGAAACGGTCCGTAACAATGTAATTGTAAGAACATGAACTGCTACAGAGGACCTGAAATGTAAGGGCATAGTCCAAACAAAAAGTGGTGTAATGTGTGTAAATTTGGTGTGAAGTTTAACATGACTGTTCCCAAAGTGATTGTCTGCAGCTGCGTCTCTTTTAGGTCAAAGACATGTAACAGCATCATGTTAGTGGTTGACCACAGTGAGTGTATTTGAAAACTGCAGCAGCTCTGAACTTGTAGCACGTCTTCAGACGTGTTAACAGACAGAGCAGGTGGAACAAGATGGTTACACTGATAAATACACACAAAAAAACACTCACTGGCAGAAATAGACACTGATTATGTGACTGAACTCAGATGTGTCACATCAGCACTGCTAATGATAAACCACATGCCCCTTTTTCTTCTTGAAATGGTTCTATCAATTCAAGCCAGCTATGATCCATCCACCTTCATTAAGTAAACTTTTAATTTACATGTGTATAAGATGGAAAAGGTTTTGAATTGCTAAAAACAAAATCTACTGACTGGAACATCTTCTATTTATCACAATATGCATTTATTAATTTTGTTTGTTATGTAGTCAAAAAGTGCATCACTTAACATTTGCTTTTGCCAGTTTTCTAAAAGGTAACTTATAATATGACAAAATTTAACATAACACAAGCCCTGTCTTTCATCACACACTGTAACTTTAATTTATTCAAGTACTCTCTGTGAGTTAGAGGCCTAATTACAGCAAAGAGAAACAGGGTAAACTGATACAAAGTCTGATCTGGTACTTAAATTGACTTCCAATAAATAATACACTGCAAAGTTTACTGTTTCAATGAGAAGCAGTCAGTTTACATGTGAAACAAAGTAGTAGCAATAGTCACTAAAACTGGACCATCAAACAAAAATCTCAGGTCATTCACGGCAAGCAGCATAACACACACCTGTGCCAGCCTGCACTTATAATTTAACTGATGCAGTGTGTATAACACTGCTCCCATTGCTGCTCAACACATTAATCAGTTTGTATTGCATTTGGCAACATTCATTGTGAAGTGTTGAAATGTTAAATTTCCTTTGTTTTAAAAACACATTTTTTGCTCTTTATCTTTGCTAAATTTGCTGGTTTCCACATCTTAACAATCAAGCCTGGGTGTACAACTCAAAGCCTCTACTTCCACTTCCTCAGTGCGTTTCTCTATCTCTTAATGTAGCTGGTTGAGAAAGAAGACTTTATTGTTTTACAGTAAGGGAACTGACACTATAACCTGACTTAACCCTTGACTTTTTAAAGAACTGAAACACTAACGTATCTAAAACTGCTTTCTATAATCCCTGAAACTCAGGTATCAAAGCCTAGTCTCCAACTAACTTTCTCCTCTGACCTCCTTCTACAACTTATGTGCAGTACAATATTTTCTTTTTTTCTGAACAACAGTAACAAAAGAGCAGATTATGCAGATTATGGATTTTTAATTTTATGTATTGGTTTATGGAGTGGTTATACAGAATTCAAAGATACTTGAAAAGGTTTACATTATTGAAGATACTATTAAAATAAATTTAAAATCTGAATAAAATGACATTTTCCCAGTTTTGTTATATTCTAACATTATTCCTTATTTACATTTTTTTACAAAACAAAAATGTTTTACAAACATAAACGCATGAACATGTACATTCCTTCTCTTGTTAACTGAAAGAGAGGTCAACCCTATCTCTTACATACTGCTATTCCAATCACATTTGTGTAACAAACATAATCGCGACCTGATTTTCTGTTAACACAATGATATGTTCACAGTTCATAAATGACAAGTTGCAAATACATTGACACCAAACATAATTTTCTCTTCTGTGAAAATATCCAGTATTGCAATTTAGCACCTAGTTGAACTGGATGCTGATTTTTAAAAAATATATATACAATACAGCATGAACAACATAATTACATTTGCTACAAAATGTTTAGCTGTAAACATACATAATTTTAGGAGACAGGGTTGCAGTGGTAGACCTTCAATCAAATGATCTCTCCAGTCCTGTGCTCCTGTGAGAAACACAGACACCAGCACATAAGGAAAAGAAATCAATTGAAAATATAGGGAGCTAACCTCACATTTTATAATTTTGCATTCAAATTTAAGTTCACAGCATTAAAACATAAAAAGACAGCAGCATACGTGAGAACAGTGAGTTGTCAGGTTAACTCAGAGAAAAGTTGATCTGCCAAGATCAAGTTATGTCGTTCATATTATTATATACAGTATATATTATTTATACAGCAACAAATCACAGCAAAAGTCATCTCAATGCACTTTACAGTGTTTAAGATTTAAGACCTTACAAAATATAAGTATACGTAGAATTATATAGAAAACCCAAAAGTGCCACTTGAGCAAGCAGAAGGCTCCAAAACTCACTTTAACGGAAGAAACCTCCAGCAGAACCAGGCTCATGGTGGGTGGTCATCTGCCTTGACCGGTTTGGGGTGAGTGGAAAGAGAAAAGAACAACAGGCGACAACAGAACAACAAAAAAATCAGGCAAAACACTGGTAAAGTTGGTAGAATTAGGAAGTGCACACTGGATCATACAGCTCTGAGGCTGGGGATTCCTGCAGAAAAGTACAGCGAGAGGGTGACAGAGAGGACAAAGCACAGCTACAGGAGAGAGAAGACACAAAGTTAATGACATGTAATGTTAGTTTATGAGGGGACAAAGAGGCACAGAGAAGAGGAGAGAAGGAAAGATACAAAGATATTGATATGGGGTTTTGGGATCATTGCTATAATGTCCTTGTGTTTACATGTTTTTTTCCACAGCTTTGTTGGACTCATTGTAAATGTTTTCGCTTCTTTAATCTTCTTGACATTGCCAGTGGTAGGCTAACCTTATGATTGCAGTACATACTGAGCTGCAAAAATTGTAGTAGTATGTGTCAGAGTCAGTCTTACCTAAAAGGTGACTAGTGAATAGATGACACTGTTGTCTGTCAAAGATGTGTTTTCTGTTCTGGCTTCTGGCCCTGTGTTTGAGAAATAAATATGTTCAACTTTCTAATTCATATAGTATTCAAAATTTGTATTAATGTTTTAATTACTTCTAAAACATTGCAATTAAAGTATTATAGGTTTCTTTATGTTACAGAATTGTACAGATAACTTTTTAAGACAAAAAATACACATCATACAGTTCATAAGCATGAATGCAAATTCATGTTTTATTATATTTGCCAACCTGTAGTGAAACTTCACAACCTCTATTAGTGCTGACAGCTACATGAACTCTCATATGGTTTTTAATTACCTTTTTTCTTCTGTTGTTTTTTGACAGAAGCATATGTCACATCTGTATCAACTGCATTTTCACCACCTGAATCTGAAACAAAAAACAGACAGATTATCACATGCTGCTTTTATCTCATTGTCAACTCATTCATCATTATAAAATGCACATCCGCCCAGAGAATTATACTATATAGAGCAGATTTAAGAAAGAAAAACTAAGTCATGTACCTTTATTCTTCCTTCGTTTGCTGAATACAGCATATGTTGCATGGTGTGGTTCAGTGGCACTGTTCTCTCCTGAGACTGAAACACCAAAACAAAACAGATTATTTTGTTATTATTCAGTACCTTATCAGAAGAACCTTATACTGAACATTAACCTTCACTAAGCAGTGAAGCTTATAAATCATATTGATATATATTATGCCAACTTACATTATAAAAAATTTAAAGGGAAAGTGGTGAATACTATAACATTATTATCTTGCACAAACAAATAAGCAAATGTTAGTGTATGTTTAGCAGAGATCAATGATTTCCTGATATAAGTAATATATATTTAATACATTGAAAAAAGCTGTATACTATTTAGAAGATGGGGAAAATGATTTATTTTTAAATATTTTTGTTATTGTCCAGAAACTAAAAGAAATAACATAAATCTAGAATTCAGCTCAACTTATTCATTCGTTTGATTGTATTACTGAAAAAAAGTTATAATTGCTCCTGAATGTACCAGTGGATTGTGCACTGGCAACACGTTTCATTTGTTTTCTGGGAGAATATCAGTTTCCACTACTAATAACTATTGAGCTTCTTCATGTTTGAGCAGTCACAGTACATAGTTAAGGTTGAGGGAAAATTGTCGCCCCGTTTAATACAGGAAAAAGGTCAGTAGAGCATCAGGCATGACATATTAATATTTATACTTGAACTTTACCAAAGTGCTTTTGTTATACATCTAACCACAGATGGGAGGATATGAAACCCAGACACTGTTGTATGTACTTCTCATACGTATCCTCCATCCTCCAACATTGAGGTTGAGATTCATAAACATAGTGCTTAACCATTTGGACAGCAAATTATCACCATGTAAATATGATTTCTGATAAACAGGTTTGCTGTACCTCTTTGTTTCCTACAGAGACGTCGTCCCACCAGCAACAACAGCAGAGCAACCATCAAAGCAGTGACAACAATCCAGAGCAGAGTGACGAGATCAGGGGAGTGAATGTGAGTATTTTCAGGAATCAAATCACTGTCATTTTGTTTCACAACAATCAGCCAACTCTTTGGTGATTCTCCAGCTCCAGAGATGCTGCACTTGTAGAATCCTTCATCAGACTTGGAAACATTTTTGATGGTCAAGTTCTTGTTATACAAAGTCCCAAGATGGGACCTGTCTTTGTAGAAATCAGCTATGTGTTGCGACTGAGTTTTTCTGTTTCTACAATGAAGAATCACATCATGTCCCTCCATCACAGGATGAGCAGGACTCTCCAGGATCACAGAACCAGCTGAAAAATGTGACATAATAAAAAGGTAATTAAAATCAATTTATGTATACAGTATGTTTTTTTTAGAACATATGATGTAATGAACTCTTCCTATTAGCCACTGTTATGAAGTGAACGAGTGTGAAGAACTTGCATGTAAGAGAAACTATTTCTTGCACTTAGTTTGCACAGTATTATCTTAAGCACAAAATTATGTATCTCAAATAAAACAATAAGCACACGAATGCACACACTGGTACATGTACAAACTTGCACCAACACTTCTATGTAAACCTAATTGCACATTTCTTACTTGTATATTAATATCTTGTTATATTTATAGTTGATCTATTTATGTATATTCTATGTGCCTTTTTACATTTCTATTCTGTTTTTACATTTTTTATACTGTTTTTATATTCTTAAAAACTGGAGCCACGTTGTCTTGTCTGACTGTACATATAGTACAGTGAGACATGTATATAGCTGAGATGACAATAAAGTTTACTTTGATTTTGAAATTGCAATTAAACATTTTGATATAATAAACAACATAAAATAAGGACCTTTTTTTCCATTATTTGTCCAACTTTTGAGACAAAATCAATCATCACTTTTAATAAATAATAAATAAATTAATTAATAATTCTATATTCCCAATTTTCTATTATGTCTTGATAAGATTCCATGTATTACATCATTGTAAACTTAAAATATTTGGTGTTTGGCCAATTTGGGAATATTTCCTTTCTTTTTTCTGGCTTTTTACATAAATCTTTCCACACAGCAGGTGACATGTTTTCTAACAGCACAACAGCAGTGACTTGACTTAAATCAAAATAATGAAACACTTTTTCAAAATGATTGTTGGAGCGTAATATGTGTTTCAAATAATTTGCTAATAAACTAAAAATTTCCTACACATACCTGTGACAGTGATGTTGACATTGTTGCTTCTCTGCCCCTCTTCATTTTCACACCAGTATTCTCCACTGTCTTTTTTAAAGGCAGGATCAATGGAGCAAGATGGTGCTGATGTGTTGCAGTTTGATGAATTTGTTGATATTGTTTGATTGAGATGCCTCATCACCCTCCATTTAGTGAAGGCATCAACCTCACAGTTTACAGTAAAAATGTCATATTCAAAAAACTGAAGTCTGTCTGGAACAATGCGAGGAAATGGTGTGTCTGAAACAAAGAAAAGAAGGAAGAGAGGTCATCCAATATTATCTTCTGTGTACAAACACAAGACAAATTCTTCATTAGTACAAAATCTGACAATTTGATCTTGTGATGTTCTTAATAAGCATTTTAAAAAGCTGGTTGATTTATTTTCATCCATTTGTTTTTAAGGTATAGATACTTATATATACTTACATATATTCACAGAGAAGCAAAGCAGACTCAGACAGCTGAGTATCTAACTAATTATGTCCAACTTACCAGCTTTATGAGCAAAGTAACTGTTGTCAACTTGTGCAATCAGTAGGACTAACACACCGATCACTGAAGAAACAAATGAAAGAGTTGTATATCAGGCATATGCTGAGCTTCCACCCAAATGAATGAAAGATAGAGTGACTGATAAAAAACTGTACATACATAGTCTGATGTAGGAATCTGTAACCTCCATGATGACCTTCTGCTGACTGTCAGTGTACTGTACAACTAAGACACAGGGTTAGAGTAGGTTAGAACCTCCCCTTCCTATTTGAATTATTTCTGGTGTTGATGCACACGCAGTAGTTATGATCTGAGCTGTAGGTCTACAAACCTACAGTTTTTTTTAAGCCGAACTGCCATAATAGTCTAAATGACTTTATTCCAAAAGACAAATGTGGGTGGGCTGGAAGTGAACCTAATACAACCTTATGTTCATCAGAACATGATATTGATTGAAGTGCTACATTTATTTAAAAACAATAGTTGTGAGTTGTAATGGGCAAAATTCATATAATGCAGATGAATAATAATCCTATGTATGGGTAGCCTTAGGTAAGATAAAACTAGTTTGTTAAGGTTAGAGAATGATCATGGATTTACTTAAAGTTTAATAAATGTGCTGTGTGAAGCAAGTGTTTGACTTTTCTCTATTAAGCCAGATTATAATCTTTCCCTAACTTTCACCTATTGTTGTGACTGTCTACACACAACCATAAAAACATTAATAATAACGCCATAGTCACAAAACCATTACCAGTACACTAGTACCAGTACACAAATGTTGTGCTGTAAGATCGTGTATTTTGGCAAAAAAGAAATGGCCAGTCACAGTATCACAGAATGTTGATGGGACACATTAACACTGTTACTGACAATCTGACCATCTTGACATGATGGCGCTGGATTAACGGCAGTCTTCTAGTAGCTCCGTAACACCGTACTTTTATTTTCTTTTTTCTAGACTTTACTGTTTGTTTTTCTACTTCTCCCACTGAGACATATAGTGTGTATGTTGTATCCCATGGATACTGTACGTTTTGAAAAGATTCTAGATCTATCTATCTATCTATCTATCTATCTATCTATCTATCTATCTATCTATCTATCTATCTATCTATCTATCTAT
>JAUYWH010019301.1:0-19667 GCA_034779795.1 Ctenopoma multispine
TGTGTGTGTGTCTGTGTGTGTGTGTGTGTGTCTGTGTGTGTCTGTCTGTGTGTGTGTGTGTGTGTGTGTGTGTGTGTCTGTGTGTGTGTGTGTCTGTGTGTGTCTGTGTGTGTGCGTGTCTGTGTGTGTGTCTGTGTGTGTGCGTGTTTGTGTGTGTGTGTCTGTGTGCGTGTGTGCGTGTGCGCGTGTCTGTGTGTTTATGTCTTCCAGTTTTCATGTTTTCATGTTTTCATTTTTCACTTGAATTTAACGTCACTGTCCATCTGTGAAGTGCATTTCGGTTGTAATGGATTCCTTAAAAATAACAATCGTGCATAAATATATTTGAATTGGAAATGTTAAAGCCTTTGAATTAGACTTGATTCTGAGCTCACAAGAAGACTTGCATGTGTCGGCCAATCAGAACAGAGGAGTTGAGTGGAGAGTCCTGTGAGGAGCCTCAGAAGACAGTGACAAAACTTGTGAGAACCTAAATAGAACCACCTGCTAAAACAGATATTTTACCAGAAATAACTGATGTTCTGTCCTGTAGCACCTTGTGCACGTGTGTCTGATCGGTCTTAGTGCAGAGACAGGTGATGGCACATTAATAATCAGGAGCTTGATACATGCTATAGGTGCGTATTAGCCCGTCAGCTGTCATGCAGCTGTGGAGTCTCCTTTTCATTCTGTCATATTCACATGAAAAAACTCCACACGTGTCTGAGCACGTTCAGTCTGACTGACTCTGTGAGTCAGGAGAGCTTGAGGTTAAACCACTAATTCTGACACCTGTTGCATCCACCGTTGATTTTCTTCAGCATCTCTCTGCGACACCTTCGCTTCACTTCAATGTTGCTATTTTGCTCTTCAGCCTTGTGGGTGTTGGGTCTTTGTTTTTGCAGGGTAAATGATCCTGGAGGCTTTTCTCTCTGACAACCAATGCCCCGAGCCCTCTCAACCTCCCTGATCTCCAATAATATTACCCTCAGCTCCAGTTTCAAACAGCCCTCCCTCCTCCGCAGAGGTGTGGGTTCTCCTCCTGCCTCCTATCCTGTTTTCACAGAATGACTTCGGCCATGTTGTTCCTGTTGTGAGACACGATTGGTAATAGTTTTAGCAAATGCCCTAAAGTCATTATGACCTATTAAAAGCCCCCAACACCTCCTCCAGGAGGCTGAAAAACGAAAATGACCACGCAACATGCAGCCATGACGTTTTGAATGATTTTATTTTTGAGGTCATTTTGCATCTTTGTGGTTGTTTGTTTTTTTTTTCTTTTAATTTGAAGGTCTCTCTGCAGCGTGTACAGCATGTAGCTCCGTGTTTTATGTCCGGGTGTGATCGCTGTGATTAAAGCTTTAAAACCAAGATAAAAGGATCCAAATGCTGAGATACAGCTCTAATATAAAATAAACAATGTGCATGGACCAGTTAATTTCAAAATAAGCTTTACCTTTAAAGGTCAGTGCAAAATGCTCTCATCTGCTTGGTGCTGCCATTTCTTTGATCGCAGGTTCCTTTGTGATTGCAGGTGGAACGATATCAGCTCGCTGCGTCTGTGAGCATTAATATTTTTATGATTCCCTCTGAAATGGCAATATGATAATTTTAATAATCTGTACTTAGGCAGAAGCAGCAGCAGAACTGTTGATCTGTGCTAAAACTATACATGTGTGGCTATATGTATGTATGTTTCTAATAATTCACACCCCTCATGTATAAAGAATGAGGCCACAGATATAATGCATCACTGAAGACGACATACACTACAGTTAAATTAATCCTACTTCATTATTCTCTTTGTAATAATTTATCCGCCCACCGGATTTTCCTGAAGACGTGAACCTCTCCTTTAAAACTTTCTGTCAGAAATAACAACTCTTCTTTCTATAACTTCAATCACTGCACAACAATCAGTGCAGGAGGAGGAGGAGGAGGTACTGCACAGGTTAATTGGCGACTCTAAACTACACATGAACCCCACCTCTGGCCTAACGTCCCCGTGAGGCCCCCTCTACAGGACCAGCAGGATAATGGATGGATGACAGAACTAGAACGATGTTCCTGCAGCAATTAAACTGAAAATAGTTTGGTTTTGAAAGGTCAGTGGAAGAGATGATGCTGACGTTGTGTTTAATTGCTGGTTTCCTCACTGTCGCTGGTTTCATCCTGTAACTGTCCTTTGTCAGCTGGGAATTCATATATTTCCAGGTAATTCTGTAGAGTGCCCCCCACCTGTCCTGACTTTCAGGGTTTTATCTCCAGCATCAGTTTGAGGTGAGCTGTACGCTAGATAAGGATGAAGTAACATGCACAGCTTTGGGAGTGGGGGCAGACAGAGAGAGAGAGAGAGAGAGAGAGAGAGAGAGACTGCGCGCCGGTGTTGGATTACTCCTCCTGCTGTTTCGGCTCTGGGCGCAGTCGAGCCCTCAGAGCTGCTGAAGCTGTGGGAGCAGACAGCTGATGCTCTGCACTAACGGGATTCCTCACTCTCGTCTCGTCGTCCTCTTCATTATAACGGGATTATCACGAACGAGCCGCTGTGACTCCTCCGCCCGGCGCGTCTCCACCGCTCCCGCCCGCGCGTCTGCAGACGAGCCGGGTGTGAGATGCCTCTGCCGCCGCGTCCGCGTCGCTCCACACACCGGCTGCTGTGACACATCTGCTTTAGAAACATGATGAAATGGCAGCCCCGGAAGAAGGTGAGTGAGCTGCGGCTCCTTTTCACTTGACTCCAAAGTTGTAGCGGAATGTGGCCGCACGGCTGAGCGGCACCGTTAAACCCTCACAGAGCGCAGCCACGGACACTTTATGAAGGATAATCCGGTAATAGCCTGCATTTCACAGAGACACAGCTACGTGTCTGTGTGGGATTATTGGTGGATTATACAGGAGAAGAAAAATTCCACAGAGCTGAATAAAGTCGCTGTAAGCTCTTTGTTCAGCGCCAGAAACATTGTAGTTACAGAGAATTTCAAAATGCCATGAAGGTCACTGTTGGAGTTCCACAGAGATGAGGCTGCAGGTAACATACTGGAAACAGACCCTGGTCACTTGTGCACTGACAGTGATGTTTGATCAAACTGAATCCGTCATTTCTGGAGGAGAAATGAATTTTCTCTTTTTTCATGTTACAGTCAATGAAATATCTCTTTGGACGGAGAAAAGCAGGTTATTTGTAGTCACCTTGGCTTCAGAGACGTTGTCATTGTCAGTGTTTAACATTAACAACCGTTTCGTGTCTGAGGTTTGAACCAATTATCTGATTTCTTTCTTCAAGCTTTGATATGCAGCTTTTAGGAACCAGGCCATCTGTAGCACAGGGTGTCAAAACCTGAAAAACCTGTGGCACCTCATAGATACGTATGAGGCACCCTTTCTCTGATTGGTTAGAGGGGGGTGCCCCTGTCAAAACCTTTGGAAGGGAAAATCTCTTTTCTCGGTTTGTTGTTACTGTGCTAAAACTACAGGAGTAGATATGAGAATAAAGCCACAGCATGTGACTCTGGTCATCCTACGACATCTCCAGTCCAACAATAAGTAAAGTTTCAATTCGGCTGAGAACTGAGAGACGACATTTCACTCGCACAGTAACTGCTTGACGTGGAACTTGATAGATGTGCAGGAGACCCTGTGCAGACCTGAACTCTTTCTGCGATGCCATCATCAGACTGAAGTTATCGACATCAGTGTTTGGTGATGTTTTCAGATTCTTTCCTCCTTCACTTAAAGCAGTAACAGGTTACTACACAGTAACTATACAGGAAGTACTAATTAAAGGGCTACTTTGGGAAGTAAGTGTCTCTGTAGTGAATCACAGCACAGCAGTGGATTACCTCCTGTATATATGTTACTGTAGGCCTGTGATCGTGTTTCGTTCGGTAACTTTCCCCACTGAGTAGGAAAATATGTCTGAGAAGGCAGTTGTCGATATTTTTAAACCTCCTCCACGTACTGAGTGGGTAGTGTGAACTGGAATGGGATTTGATGCCTAACCGAATTTGTTTCTGGCTCGAAGATCACAGAGGAGCGACGGTTCCTCTGGAAATAGCGTGATCCCTGATCCTGAAGTGGTAGATCCAGCTGTAAAGACGGGTGAAGTCCCAGCGGAGAAGAGGTTCCCGTCTCATCTCGTGGAGCGTGTTAGGGCCAGACAGTCAGCTGTTACGGCGCTAATGGCTGTGATGAGAGGAGAAGAGGAAGCACAGGTTTCTCCTGCACAGTCTGCTGGAAACTCTGCCGGCTGGGAGTGTGGTGGGAGTGTGAGGCTCAGATTTGATGCCTGGTGAAATGAAGTTGGTGCTTCGTTACAGTCTCCAGAAAATTCAACCAAATCAGTGTTGAGCTTGAAGAAGAGCTGCGGTCAGTCCACGCTGACCTGACATCGCTCTGGCTTACATGTAGAATCGCCTCAGGAGGGTTGACGAAAGCCTCTGAAAGAGACTCTGTGGACTATCTGCAGTGTGCGTTTGTGTGGCTGCAGATCTATACTACCACTGTTATCGGCCTCCTGTGGGCTTTGAATCCTTAAAATACTTCCCCTCAACACTTGTTGCAAGGATGAATATTTATAGGAGCTCTTGTTGGAGCGCTTACTGTACGTCTTAAAGCTCTGATTTTCCAGCAGAATTCAAATGAGGGCAGCCAGTGTGAGAAGAGCTGCAGCGTATTACTTTGATTCAAACTGGTATTTAATCATGTTAGATGCCACAAAATCAATATTCTCGTTCTGCTCAGCATCAAGTATGGCAAATTAGGGCAGATGCATAAAACACCCATTGGTGCAGATACAGTTTTGCACACTTCTTATTTGCTTTTGGCAGCTTGTGTTGGTGGAGCTGGTGTGGATGTACGAAATGTGAAGACCCATCTCCTCACCCTGACTGCTCCGTGAATGGGTCCTCACTCCTTCTTCTGGACATGGACTAAATGTATTCACTATTATCTTGATGTAGGAAGAGAACTGAGGAAGTAGGAGTGAGGTGAAGAGTACAGTCCTTGTCCTTCTGTAAAAACAGACCTTGGTGCTTCTGCCTTTATGAGTTGCTTTATGAATGTGGTGCAGAACATGCAGCTATAGATGGCCTCTGTGGAGTTTCATCTCTAATGAGCAGGTGTATAATGTGTGCTCATATTTGTCCTCATTAGCACCTGATTTATGACTATTTATCCCTCCTTGACCCATATAGTCTCTTCCAACGTGAAAATTATCTATGTATGCGACTAAATCAGAAGCTGAAGGCAACAGGTCTATGAGTCTTCTGAAGCCTTGAAGCAGTGAGGAGTGTGTGTGATGCTGATAAATGAGAATCACTGTATCACCTCACTCTGCGTTTCCCACTGTGAAATGTTTTGGGATCCTTCAGCTCAATAGTTAGACTCTGACCAACCGTGTTCAACGGGCAGCTAACGAGTGTCCACTACACGCTCAGCACCAAACTGAGGCGGACACAGTTAGAGACGAGCTGGTGCAGGTAGAGAAGCGGGTCAGATGTTTTTCTGAGGGGGGGGAGACCAGAGTCGTCAGAAACACAAACTTACATGAATGTTGCTGATGTGGCTCAGGTGGACCGACTGTACTGATGTTACTGAGCTCAGTAATGTATGAGACACTGCCTCAGTATGTGAATTAAACATGATTTTGATGATTTCTGACAGTGAAACAATGTCTCTCTCTCTCTCTCTCTCTCTCGCTCCCTCTGTGTGTGGGTCTCTCTCTCTTCACCCGGCAGGGGTAACATTTCGTGTTGTGCACGGCTGGATTGGCGATGCAGCCAGTGTAATGTGTTTACTTTAAAGCGTTACTCATCCCTCTGATTTAAGACTTAACCCTCCATCTAAAACCTGTCGTTGCTTGTTCAGACACATTGTCTGAAAGTGTCCACCACATAATCGCCGCATTCTTTTATATTCCAGGGGGAAAGATGCACTGCAGGCTACCAGCCACTGTTTGAGAGCCGTAATGTGCTTCAGTGCCTGTTGAGAAAAACACTGTGGATAGAGAATAACTGCAATTTAACCACAGCTGCATATAACATTATTTAAAACGGGCACCTAACCTAAAGTAATATCATCTCCTGTCCTCAGTCAGACGTGAGTGGTGAGTGGTGGTGAATCAGTGGAGAGCACATTTCATTCATTACTAATATCTACAGTAATAAATCCCAGCATCTTACCTGCTAATTGTGAAACCAGCTGTTCTAGTGAGTGAACAGCTGACAAAGACAATAAACATGAACTAATCCGTCATTCTGTACTTTAAATATTACTTAGTCACTGTTTAGCACCGAGCTGCCACTGATGCTCCTCAGGTTGTGAAATCCTTCTTATAACTGGACTGTTTGTCTGCATCACATCGACCACTCGTAGAAAACGCGGCAGTTTAAACGTCACATAAACTGTGACGGTCTCTGTGCGTTCAGCTCTCATTAGCTTCTCACTGAGCCTCAGCGGTTTGGAGTTTAGTGATTTTACAGTTTACTCATCACTTTCAGCGTTTCCCACTAACAGAGGCAATGTATTGATCCCGATCTTCAGAGGGTCATCTGCTACATGTACATCAAATCTGATCAGATATTTACTGTATAGGCTCCAGGAAATGTTCATTAGATGCGTATTTAACACATCACACACTGTATTTGTCCGGGAGCTACTTGATCCAAGTATTTGTTGTGTTATAACATTTCTGAAACGACAGAAACGTGTTCAGCACTGGCTCCAAATGACAAGCTGCTGGCCTCTTTGTCTGAACTCCGATGTTGCAGGGAGGAGCAGGAGTAGGACGAGAGAGACTTTTGTCACGATCTGTGTGAAGCAGCGCACCTCCAGCATGTCTGCTTCTCTTTCCCCTTTAAAGTTCAGAAGCAGACACTGGTTTATGCATAACAGAATTCCCTCAGTGCTGACCAAAGCTGCACAGTCTCCCTCAGAGATGCGGAGCATCTCGGGGCTGAGAGGACAACGCTCCACCACCAGCTTGTCATGTCGTTTGAGCTGCACGACTGCAATATCCTCAGGACATGTTTTTTATTTCTCCTCTCATCTTGATATATCTCCCCGTTTATTTCACGCCTTTCACAGTGTCTGTCTGTAGAGATACTGTCTCTTGCTGAACTCTAATCTGCCCCACAGATGATGTCGCTCCCCCCCCCCCCCTCTCTCTCTCTCTCACCTCATTGTTTCAGCTCCTCCCTCCATCCTTTCACTGCTCTGTGGAGAGCACGAGCAGGAATAGAACAGTTTTTCTTTAATGTAAGCAGAATCTAGACAAGAGGAGGACCACGCATGACTGCACCACCTCCATCACTGCTACCCGTCCTCCTGTGCTGTGCGTTTTCCTGCCTCTGAGTTTGTCTGTAACTCGATTTGAATGAGAGATCGCTGTCACACTTCAGCACACACTCTCTCCTGTGGCTCCTCTGCTTTACTTTACACCCACTCAACCAGAACAGATGTGTGGTAACATCAGCCCAGTCTCACTTCATCTGTCTATAATGACTCACTTTATCTGTGAATGGGTTTAAAATGTGTGTCTGCTGAGCTTCTTTCTAAACGCTCCTCAGCGCTGCTGAAGTGGCTACTTGTATGAAAAGAAAACCACTTGTTCTGATTGTTTTGTGCTGGAGTCTTTGCTGCTTCAAGCTGAGAATATTTCCTAATTTTTAAAAAGTCGTGTGTTGTTTGTGATCAGCTGTTTCCATTAGCTGTAAGAGACGGCTGTCAGAGTGCAGCTCTGACTCCAGGAGGTGGATGTTGAGTCTCAGAGGTCATTCTGTAATAGATTTAGTTTGGTTCTCTGTCCTGCTGAGTTGCAGCTTGCAGACAGTCACCCTGACATTATCCTGTTGGACACCAATTCTCCTCCCATGCATGATGGGAAGCTGTCCAGGTCCAGAGGCACAAACTCGTGATGCTCCCTGCATCATCCACCAAACAAACATGTTTTCATGTGTTTCTACACCATTCAGTTACTTAGGTATCATATAGCTACAACAGGACCAGAGGGAAGTGATGTGAAACGGTTCCATTCTGATATTTGACTGTGTTACAGAAAGTCAGCGTTTCCAGGTCAAACCTCGGGTGGATAATAAAAGGAGATTTACCAAACTCTGAAATAGGACCACGGGTCATATATAAGTCCTCCTCATGATAAGAATTAGTTAAGACTGAGTTTATGTGTTAAACAAAATAACCGTCCAGAATGTGATGTTAGCGAGACGAGGACATCATGGCCGATGTTAGAGCAACAGGAACAATGTCATTTAATTCAGAAACGTTTTGTGTGTCAGTGGCTTTTCTTACGATAAAGGAGAGAAAACACCGGAACTGAAGCAAGGCGTCAGTGGCACTGAGCCATCATGTGTTTCATGAATAAGCAGACATCGTGTTAGGATTGATGATATCTACCAAAGTCATGGATGCATTTGGTGAGTTTAAGATACATTTCAACTGGTAAAATTCTGAACTGAAGCGTGTGAAATGCAGTTTGCAGGAACACGTCCTCCAGTGCACCTGCCTCTGTGGATAAATGTGACTCTTTTACCACTGCTGTAATTTTAGCAGCAAGTGTTGTGTCCCTAAACAGCATCAGGTGAGAAATACTTGTATTCATGCTTATGCGTGTTTATACTGTAGCTTTGTGTGTCTGCGTGTGTGTGTGTGTGTGTGTGTGTTTACTCTATAGCAAACAAATGGGATTTCGCCAGCTGGGGGGAGAGAGAAGACTGAGAGCATGTACTCCTTCTTAAATGTTTTATTTAAATGAGCTATGTGGCACTGCAATGGAAGATAAGCCACAGTCATTATTTTGTCATCACACACACACAGACACGCACAACCTCCTGCACAGTTTCTACTCGGTCTACAAAAAGTGTGTTTGTACATGTTTTCTGTTCACCGCAGTAAACTTACACTCTGTTGTTCATGTCTTACTGGTGGTTATCTTAAAGGGAAACGGTGTTTGCATTCATTCTTATAGTTTCCCTCATTAAGCCTTTTACTTTGTCAGAACTTTGGAGGCGCCAGCTCTGTCACATGGGACAAAGAGTGAAAGAAATCACCTCAAACACTTTTCTTTGAGGCTTCCTAATCCTAAAAGTAGGTCCACCTCCTGGTGAACCTTGGGGCCGACTGAACAGGCGTTCAGATTTAGCTACAGTCACCACTGAGTTGTTGGATTCATGCACTCAGGCAAGTTTGTTAACTTAATGTGAGGTGGTGGCCTCAACAACAAAATGACACGGTTCATAATGAGCACTCTATGCTAAAGGCAGACTCCTGTTATCACTCTGCTGCTGTTTGAATTCTGTTAAAGCTCCGTTCAGGCACAGCGCAAAGAGAATTTTCACTTAGTTTTATTTATGCAGATTTGCCTGCAGGACCATTTGTGAGGGCATGAGCTATAAATAATTAGAGTAGTGTTAATGGATCTGAATTCTCAATCTTTTGTTTTTGTTGATCTTCTACGTTTCTTACAGTATAGGGAGTGGGCTCATAGAGATGCAGAATAAACACATTTTTTCATTCACGTTAAGCAATTTTAGCTCCAACTCCCGATGCATCTTTCCCTCCGCTGGTGCTTCAGGCGTCTATTTGCAAACACTCACATCTTCCCGAAAACTATAACAAAATCCCGGTGACAGAGGCGGTGAGTGAAACTGTGAGCAGCAATGACGAGGAATTAAAGTAGGACCTTAAGCAGAATTTCTATTTAACCACTGATCCCTCTCTTTCTCTTTGTCACCTTAGACTGTTTGTACTTTATCTCCTGTGTCTTTCAGATGTGTCCTCAACAACTGTTCAGTCATTTTGTTCCACATAACAGATGGTCCACTCACCAGCTGCTGTTATACTAGACTTAGGACAAAGATTTCATCAGAGTGAAGTGAAGTGAGCACATCTCCAGACGTAGTATGTGGACATTCAAGTACTGGACTTCTGATCACAGAGAAATACTGGAACGTCTCTGTTGCCTAATGGAGTGAGAAGGCGAAAGCCGTCGTGCTAAAGTGGGGGAGAGAAGGGGGAAAGATTTGCCCGTGCCGTGATGAGAATAACAGAGAAGATTTTGTGTGTGTGTGTTTTGTGGCTAAATCTCAGGCGATCATATCTACATCAAGTCTCAGTGGAGCTAACAGTGCTGGGACTTTGTGCACATACTGCAAACACACGACTGTGGTACTTAGATGTTTTTTTCAGTTTAGCCCTCCACCCGCACTAACTAAGACACAAAAAAAAAGATAAGCTGAAATGTAGTTTTGGGCATGAGAGTTCTGCTGATTCTTTGCTGGTTCTTCACAAAGAAAGAATAAAGTTTTGAAACACGGAACTCTGTCAAGAAGTAAAAATGTTAGTGAGAATGAAAAACTCGATAGAAGGAAAAATTTTACTGGGGCCTTGGAAACTTTTTTTGTGGCAACTTGTGATTCAAATGGAATACAAACATTTTATCACCTTGCTGCAGGATTTTGGTGACATTTTGCATCCACGACTGGGACCAGAGGAGCATCGTTTGTCTTGCGTCGTTTGTCTCCTTTCTCCTGGTAGACTCTCTAAGGACCGCTACAGCGTGCAGCCCGGGAGCAGGCTGCAGTTGGAGTTGGACTCAGCATCATAACAAACGACTGGTGGGGTTGACCACCACCTTCTTTAGCAGATTTCATCCAAACGTCATGTGGACATATGGATCTGTTCCCTAATCATTGACATGTTCTACACAATGAACAGTAACTGAGGCTGAATCATGTGCACGATTACAAATAACGCATCAGTATCATCATCTGTTCACAACATCATTTTGTTGGGTTAAACATCACGTCTGTATTACTGCAGACTACTGTATATAGGCCAATAGTTTGTGGTGGAAGGATATGTAGTATGGGATTAAGTGAGATATTTCAGATTCAAACTCTCCCAGTTTACTCCCGGTACGTCTCTGTGGTACAGTGTAAGTCTGTTTGCTTGGAGTCATCATTTAGTGCAATTTGACTCACAGGGAACTGGTGAGTAAAGCACCAGAAGCAGTGTAGTAACAGAGGAATGTTTGCTGTAAATAATTCAGATAAAAAGCTTTTGAAATTATGACATATCCACATGAAATGCAGACAGGTTTCCAATATCGGTGTGTTTGTGTACAGCAGGCTGTGTTGTGTGTGTGTGTTGCTGCCTGCTGTATTCATTGCTCCGGCTTAGCGAGGCAGTGGGGAGGTGCAAATGTCACGCTGTCTGAAAAAGCTAAGCCAACTGACTGCAGCAAGTCTCAGGAGAACTGGAAGGAGGAGGAAGACGAACTGGAAGCCACTTCAGAATATGAAAAGTGCTGAGTGAAAGGTGGAAAACATCACAAATCTCTCCACACAATGAGCGCTCGCTAAGACTTTCTGCATCCTGCTCTCCGTCTCCCTCGTGCACGCACACACCATCTATTGCCTCTAATCACATTGCAGAGCATTTCTTCTGCTAAATTGAATTGTAATTGGCAGACAATGGGCGTAACATCACAATTCACTGGCTGGCTCATATAGCAGCAGCTCGTCTAAATTGAGCCTAAAGTGGGCCATGCTTACCGATGAGCCCAGAGCGTTAATGAAAGAATACAGCAGGGAGCAGAGCACATAGAGGAAACATGAAGGCAGAGAGGAGAAAGAGAGCTGGACTCTGAAAATTAATTGTCCTTTGGGACCTGTGTCATTAATAATTATTGTGCCAGAGTTTCTACTTGTTCACTTTATGCACATACTTATACCTGAGTGATCTCCAGCACAGTAATGGAGTTTTTATTGGAAGAAAATAGTGTTGTGAATTAATGTTCTTTTTATTTGTCAGTGTATTTTCTTTTTCTCTCTCTTTGTCATGCTTGGTTGCACCGGTGTATTTATGAGGCAGGAAAAGACATTAGGGTGTGTATCACTCTCATAAACATGTTCAGTGCAATCAAATGTCTTATGAAACATTTTACCTGGTTTCAATCTGAGAGTAATACAGGAAATATGTTCTAGGGACCATGAGCGATGATGCCAGGTGTAACTCTAATCTATTAAATCTCAAACCTACCAACACTGTCGCTGCTATAGTCTCACCTGATCAATCAACAGCTTCATCAGAGGGACTGCACGGCTTTTCGACTTCCACAGTTTAACCAATCTGATACTGAATAATGTTCCTTGGACAATTTCACTTTATTATCCAAAAGGTTAGAGGAGGAGTTTTGAGTGAGATGAAGGACAAGGAAAAGAGATTCAAATGTCATAAGACAGAAAGTATTTGCTGAAGAAGAAGACTCCAGTTGTTCTCCTGTGAGAAGCTGTGCAAACTAACAAGGCTGTAAAGAGTCTGTAACCTTCTCAAATATCAGGTTCAACCTCACAACCCTAAATAACCTCATTAAAGTTCCTTCGCAGCCTGTCACCGCTCCTTTCAAAGCACGGCACACGGCTAAAGACTGATGCTAAAGGAAATATGTCCCAGATGCAAGGTTCACATAGAAATATATAAAAATAAGGAAAGTGCCAGAATTACTGAGTTAGATGCTGTATTATTAAGATGAGGAAAAAACTGTGTTTGCTAATGCTATCATGAGTTAGCTGCCAATCTACAGCAAACTCTGATGCTACTGAAGCTAACGACTGCACCTCACTTTACATGAGATAAACTGCTTTTAATCCACTGCTTACAGTAGATCTGGTTTTGGAAAAGTTATTTCAAAAGACACGACTGTCCAACAGGTTTCTGCACGTGGAGACGGATCCGGTCAGCTGGAAGTAAAAGTGTGTGTTTCTCCTTTAACGCTCTGTACACGTCTTTACCTTCCACCAACATCTGCTGTATTCTACACTGATAATCCTTTCATTGGATTAGTCAGGCTGAATAACAGCTGTCAATGAATCCATTACACTGGAGGATTCTGCACACATGTACGTGCACGCACCGGGACCTCAGCAGAACTAAATCTGTTTATCTGAATCAGGTTGAGGGAAGCGACTGGAATGTGCTCGCAGATAACAGAATGCTGAAAGACCAAGGGCACGGCGGATTAATGACTGAACGCTGCTCATGAGCTCGCTGCTTCTCTATGAATGATCACAACCTGTGAGCTTGATCAGGATTTGAAACAGGGAGAGGGTCTAATTAGCTTTGTAGGGAATCATTAGGCGTGTGTTCTCTCCTTGCCCTGATTCACTGAGTGGGGAACCTCATTCACCACGTCTTCCCCTGAGTAATAATCACTGGTCTCGCCGCGGTGCCGTCTCCGCTCCCCTCCTGTCCTCCACCTCTCCTCATCTCTCCCTGGATGATTTGGCTCTAATTAAAACGGTGCACCGCGGAGAGAGAGAGGAGGGGGCGTTGACCCTGCTCGCAGCATCGGCGTTGGAGGAGTAAAAGTAAGCGAAGAAAGGGAAGCCAAGGTGAAAAAGTAGGTGAATGAAAACAAATGAATACTCAGCAAGGCTGTTTCTCCCTTTTTTAAACCGGATAATAAATTACTATCAGCAGCTGATTTACCTAAACAGTAGAAAACACCAGACTATTGCTGCTTTTACTGTTATAATAAATCTCAAACACAAGCAACACTAAGGAGTTCTTGTGTTAACAGATGTTAACCTGTTAGTTAATGTCTCTTATGTTAGTCAGAGATGTTCTCACAGGAAGGAGTCGGTCAGTCGTCAAGTCTCTGACGTTTCCAACTGATTCTGCTGATGATTCTCTTGATGTGTTTAGGAGAAGTTGATACCAGATTACAATATGCTGGGAAAGTCACTTAGCGGATCAAACTGTGAGAAGGTGATTTATTCCTCTGGATTCATGTTACCTGCATGTGCTGCACATGAATGAGTCATCCTCTTGACTCCTCACACACACACACGAGTGGATTAAACGGATCAAACTGTGGTGATCGGAAAAATCTGTTTTCATAGATCAAATATTTGTTGCTCTAAAGACATAATGTCTCTCACACATTAGATTTAATTCACAGGTCCTGACTTCCTCAGGTGCACAGTTTATCCTGGATTTGTTCATATTTGTTCACCTTGAGGAAAAACTAGGAGCACTTGGTTTGATGCCGTAGATCTTCCTGCTAATGCAAACATGACGCATCACATGGAGGCATCAGTCAGGAACTGTGTTGATCTATTAAATACAGTCTCAGTACTATTACAGCTGCAGAAATCAGTGTTTTCAGTTACTGTACGATAGATATGTTTGTGTTGAAAATAAATTACCGTAGTTTATATCAGCCTAAATACCTCCTCTGCAGCCCTCATCAGTTTTACAGTTCTGCTCTCTTACCTCGTCACGCTGACCCCCCTCGCTACCTGTCCCACTAGGTGTACGTGCTCCCTCGGGGCCAGAGGTCACGGAGGCAATCAAACGATCGGCCGGTCCCCCGCACGAGCAAATGCACACACAAACGCAGCAGCAGCCGGTTGAGTGACAGCCTAATTATCCAGTGCAGGAGAAGCAAACTGCTCCACTGTGCTGCAGCTAACAGGATCAGAAGGTCACTTGTCCTGCCCCCCTCCCCACTTCCTCTTTATGCATATATTGTTTGTGTATGTGATGCAGTATCGGTGTGTGTAGTGTGGAGAGAGGTAGGCTGTTAGTGTATTCACATACAGTACCAGAGGGGGGTCAAAGGAATGAGCCGAGGTCTGGGTCTGTAGATAAAGCAGAGCAGAGAGAAGAAAAACGGAATTGCTTTAGGTCACACAGGGAATAGCTCTTCTGTGTTGAGGTTAACTAGGACTGCCTGTGTGTGTGTGACAGAGAAAATGCTTTCTTTAATTTAGAGCTCTCTTCTGTCTGTGCACCAAGGTTAAATGTCTGAGTTGACGTCCCGCTCGGGTTATCCACACCACAGACTTTCAGCGCGGTAAAATGCTCAAACAGTCTGTGTGCGATACAACATCGTCTGTCTTTAGACCCTTAAGTCGAATATATCTTTAACTTTAACAGAAACATTTACTCTTCCAGGACAGGTCGACATGCAATAGAGCAACATCATGGACGATCAGGATGTACACAACAGTTATACACGTATATGAAGAACATGACAGGACAGACACACACTGACGTTTACCAGAAGAGGGAAGGTTTAAACGTAGAGCTCAGGTGTTTGAACAGCTGCGGTAAAAGGAGCGAGCGAAAGATGTGTCAGCGGCCTCTTTACGCTGACCTCCAGACATCACGTTTCAAAGCAAGACGTGTCTCCGTGTGTTGATGTTACATTCACATCATCCGCTCCTTCAGTACGGTGCTCTTTGATCCGGCAGTGGAACATGAACCCACAGCGGGGGCAGTTCTAGGTGGTCAAACATGAAGAATTATATATATAACATGAACACTGGGTTCACGTTTGGAGTTAATCTCCGTCAGTTCCTGAAATGCAAACGTACATCTCTGTGCCTGTCGAAAGAAACATTACTTTTTAAGACTGACGGCCTCACATCCGCCTCTGTAATGATTCCAGAGTTGTGAGTTTAACACACGCTTCAGCGCACGGAGTCACGGAGCTACTAAACCACAGCTGGTCGGGTAACATCTGTACTGGTCCCAGTGGTTATGGCCACTCCAACTCAATTACTGCTTATTAGTTAGTGAAACTGTGATAAATATTCATGCTCATTAATCTGGGAACAGTTGGTGTGTGAGTGTATAATACCGTCATTGTGAGGACTGGTCTTCATCCAACATCTGTGTACCAGTGATATGATATCATACCTTATTAATGAGCCTGACTTACTACTGTGATTATATTATGATGCTAGTAAAAATCTGAAAGCAGGAGGACCTTCTCCTCCTCTGCCCTTGCACCATTTCAGATTAGCTTTTTTATCTAGTACTGATTTTACCCGTCTGACCTTCTTTGAGGTAAAATGATCCAATATTTCACAGAAATATCAAACATCAGAGCAAAATCTACAAAATGAATTCAAATTTAAGCACCAGCAGATTATTTTGTCCTCCTGGCCTCTCTCATTAGTCTCATGACCTGACAGATGTATGTTGCTGGGACAGAATCTGTTACCTCCCAGTCTTCTACACTCTGAGTTTTTTGCCAAATAGCTATAGAGGCTGTTTGTTTCTCGTCTGTGTTAGATTATGTTTTTCCAGTTCTCTGTGAAGCTGCTTGCTCAGCAGCATTATTTCACAGGCTGTGAGGAGGCTCTTAATTCCCAGACTGTGAGTACGCGCACCGCTGTAGATCTCTGCTGGTTTGAACTCACTGGGTTTGATCATACTTTACCCTTGTAACGAGGTGCATTAAATTCTACAAAGAGGCATCGTCACAATAGAGATCGCTGTTTTTAATGACTCCCTCAGACCCTCTCAGCCTCTTAAATAATGATCTCACTCTCCAAGGTTTACACTCGGCCCACAACTCAACCAGCAGGTCGTTATATCACCCACTGTGGGATAAGTGGGGGATTGACTTAGCAAAATGAACCTGGCGTCTGTCAGTGAAGTGTCATCAGCATCTTTGTTATAGATAATTCAGCTTGGATCATATTTGTATTTGTTTATAATCCAGCTCTGTACGTCCAGTACGCTCACTCGGCATTGTGTGGTACAGTATAGAGATTCTGTGTCACTCAGTCTGTTCTCTGTATAAATCATGTGATGTAAAGCTAGTCTCAGTCAGCATCACCATGTAATGAAGGCCTCTTCCACCACACCTCTCGGACACGTCTCCTTCTGAACGGTGGTAAAACCACAAGCAGCCTGGTGAAATGATCCAATTCCGTCCACTTTGTGGTCAGATTAGATGATAGCGAAGGTTTGGTCTGTGCGTTTTGAAGTAGAATCCCTGATTTGAAAAGACATCAATCCCCATCATGTCTGGTTTATGTGATGCTTTCTCACTCGCGTTCATCCTCTCCCTCCCTCTCCCACCACTTGTGTTGCCATCTGTTCTCGATTAATGTGAGTTACGAGCACTAATTGAAGCATCTGTTCATCCGGTGTGCATCCTTTGCTCTGACACATCAACACACAACACAAATCTCACTCTCGTCACTACCTCACACAATCTCTCAACTGCTTTAGAAATGTTTTACCCTCTACTGACTGTGTGACTGTGCTAACTTGGACATTCCTGCTCCTCCTCTTTCAGCATCTCTGACAGATGACAGTAGAATTGGATTCAGATGTTCATGTTCTCCTCTGGATAAATTGTAATCACGTTGTTCAGCTTCAGCTGCACAGTGTTTACTGCCGATTAGTAAATGTCAGCAAACATTAATTAGCAATCAGTAGCAATTAGCTCAAAGCATCGCAGTGCACATGAAGCCTCGAAGATCTGCTACTGAAAACTCTTATTAAACCATAATATACTGTCAGTTATCCAGCATCTTCTTTGTACTGATCATTCAGCTCCAGGAGATCATGAGTGATAGTTGAAAAATGGCCTGAAATAGCTGAAATGTGACCAGATGAAGACACAAAAAGGTCAAAATAAATCAACAAATAGACACAATACCTGTTGGAAAATCACTAAAAAGGTGTTATTATATGTCTATATCACATGTGTTACTTTACTGTTGATAAAGGAATGAAGATGATAAAGTAGGTCACAGAACAGAGGTTTATGTAGCTAAAACTGTTATGGAAACTTATCAGTTTCTTTAATATCTTTATGTTTTCTCTTACTTGAATCCAACAAAAGTACATTTATCTCAGAGAGAATTAAAAACCGACTGTTTTCTCGTACTGGCAGGTTGATTGTTGCTGCTTTCATTGATCACTTCACTCAAAGTGGCACAGACCTGTCACATGATGCTGAAGAGCCTGTCTAAGTACTCGATTGGGAATCAGTGTGAAATTACCTCCGAACCAGACGAGCCAGACACGAGCACAGCGGTTTGTGAAGACTCTCTATAATCTGACAAGATTTTCCTGAGATGCTCCGGAGCACTGCTGAGAGACAGACGCGAAAACGAGACGCGGAGTGTGTTCGGGAGGCGGTGGTGTGTGTGTGTGTGTGTGTGTGACTGGACTGTACCCCCTGTATGCACTTCACAGGCAGCGTAGCCAGACTGAGCTAATAGGCAGGATGTGTGTGAGCAGGAGGCTGGAGGTGGTGGTGGGGGCAGAGTCTTCCTGCTGTCACTTTCTGTCTGATTCTGGCATGTTTACACCTTTGATGAGGGTAAGAAGCTCTGACACACACACACACACACCTGCATACGTCTCCGTTCACACACACACAGTCATGCAGAGATAATGACCAGCTTCCTATGATTATAACTTTTCCTCCCCTGATATAATCATCCTCATCTGACTGAAATGATGTCGCTGAAGCTGCTCCAATCAAGGTAAAAGTAAAATTTAGTCAAGAATATAAGTCGGAGGTCTGAACGAGAAACGCTGCATCCTCTCTACAGCAGCCAAATGAGCGGGATGGCCACAGATTTGAGGGGCAGTGCTGAGTAGAGGTAGGCAGACAGGTGGGGTGTCCATATGTCGCTACAGCCACTAGCCCAGCTCCTCATCCCAGTCCAGCCCTGCTGCTCCTCTCCAGCCTGGGCGAGGGTCAGAGGGCAGGCTGCCGTCTCTCTCTCTCCTCAGCATGGACACTTGGCATCAGCGCCGAGAGCTGAAACCGAGCTGCTGTCCTGTTTTTCAGCCTTTGTTGACTGGTTGATCTGCTTTAAAATGTTTTTCTTGCTGCTGTATGCAGGCTGCAGTTACACAGAGCATTTCATGAAGACTTTCATTCACTTTCATCAGCGGTGGATCAGTGCGATGTGGAAACCCAGTCTGCAAAAGACCCTACACAACTAAACTGTAATCACACTGATGAATGACGAGTCGTGAATATGTTGATACTGAACATCAGTAAAACCTTCTCTCACTTAAAGACAGGAAATACAGTTGAAGTAGATAATTGGATGTTCAATTAACATGCTGATGGAAATTAGCACCACACCCACTGTAACATTAGTAACCGTCAGCAGAGTCAAAGTCAGCGTTGGGCTGGTGGAGCTATCGTGTCCACTGCATTACTGAATTACTCTTAAAATAAACATGAATACATTTTCAACCTAACTTAGTCTCTTTTCCCTTTTTTGTGGACACGTGTTCTAAAGGACGTGGCTCCAGCTGTAATTACCAGCCATTTATCCCGCTTTGTGTGAGCCAACAGTGAAATGACACCGTGCCCTGGTCGCATTCTGCGCCAGCCACAACACGCAGAAATCGAAAGGCTCTGTGCATTAGATTAGACGTGACCCCTGGCTCCATTAATTTCCATGAAGCTGTCGGGAGACGGGGACGGGACAAAAGGCAGCGCGGGTGCACAGAGTGTCAGGCAGGACAGGAGCTGCCATGTAATCTAATTCCTCTCCTCTTTGTCTTCATTCATTCACTGTCATGACAGATTAAGCTTCAGTGGGAGAAGGGAGGGCAGGATGATAAATGAGGGGGGAAACGGGAAGGAGTGAGGGAGAGGACAGAGGCAGACGAGACAATTAAGTTACAGTCTGGTCGGCAGTGAGCGAAGAAGAGAGCAGCGTTTGTGTCGTGTGTGTCTTCATGAATTTGATGTCATGATTCATTCGGTCTAATGTTGCTGTGAAATGCTCGAGGGTTCCTAATGAAGTGCACTGTGTGTGTGTGTGTCTGTGTGTGTCTGTGTGTGTCTGTGTGTGTCTGTGTGTGTGTCTGTGTGTGTGTGTGTGTGTGTGTGT
>JAUYWH010019302.1:0-15974 GCA_034779795.1 Ctenopoma multispine
CCCTGATTGCCCTCAGCTGCACTTCATTTCCCATCAGCCCCTCACTATTTAAACCCCTGCACTTCCTACTTTCCCTTGGTCAGATCATACAGCCATGCCATCTGTTTTCATGCCTGGTCACCCAGTCTTCAGCCAGTCATTCCTCGTCTCTTCATTTCCGTAAGTTGGTTTGGGTTCTTCATTTCTGCTCCTTCACACTCTCCTGGCCTCTATCTTTCATTCTTGCGTTCTTTCTATGTTTAACCTCCCTGTCGTTAGTGTTTATTTTCATGTTGTAGTTTGCCTCCTCTGTGAGTGATTTTCAGTTCAGTTTACTTCCTTGTCTTGTTGTATGTTCTGTTTAATTAAAGATTATTTTGTTTAAACCCTCTCTTGTCCTGGTCTGCGTTTGGGTCCACCATTTTCATAACCACACTGACATTTACTAGGTCATTAGAAATATAGAATTAAATTACATTAGTGTTCTAATGGTTAAAATAACTTTTAGCTTTTAGACTTTTAGATTTTAGCTGAAACTATAGATGATATATTTTTTTTGTGAAATTAACAGATGTCTGTTTCTCATAAAAATATCCGTGGGAGACCAAATATAGCATCAAATCAGGATTTAAAGTTTTCTTTGATTTTAGTATAGTTTTTATGATCTATTGTGTTGGCAGTTTTGAGTCAAAGTTGTTTTTTTATTAATTAATCAATAAATAGCTACATACAGCTCTGGAAAACATTAAGAGAGCTATTTAAACGTATATGTTTGAGTAAAATTAACATTTTTGTTTTATTCTATAAACTGACAACATAACTTCCATATTCCAAATACAAATGTTCAAAAGTGTTCAGAAATCAAAGTTTGGTGTTATAGCCTTGATTTGCAATCACAGCTTTCATGCAGTTTTGTTTCCATGTAAATTAATTGAAACAAAACTGCATGAACATATTGAAAGATAAAAATCCCTTTGATAGTAGACAGATGACTAAAGTTGTAAAGATGAACAGTACTGACTTGGTACTTTGTGAGGATATGACTCACAAACTATACTAAAATCAAACACAATTTTAAAAAAAATAAAACAAAAACAATTTAAATCCAGATTCAATGCTATATTTGGTCTCCCACTGAAGTTTTTATTGAAGTTTTTTTTTCCGAAGGTTTAAGTTTTTCTACAAATATGCTGAGGTAATAATTTTTTAACATATTTAAGTTTTGTGCTACATATTTACGTAGAAGCATTGCTCCACAAACTGGATTTATATTATAATTAACAGTTAACTGTTTAACTATGTATAACACACAAAACGTATGTAGACTTTGAATTAATAACTTAAATTTTTCATGATTTTATAATTTCTTTATTTTTGATCACAAGCAGACAGACGTCTGTTTATTCCATGAAAGCATGTCACGTAAAGCTTTCAAATAAATCTGTTTATTATTATTACTAACATTACATTACTGCTGTAAGTCCCAGCACTTTTTCAGTCCATGATGACCTTTTAAATTTAAGACTTGTATTAAGCAAAAGCTCTTTGCTGTGTACTGTGCTACAAAACAAGAAAAGTTGGTTATCACTCATAGTAAGGTATCAAGATCTTTCAACAGAAACTGAACATTGTACAACAGCTAGGAGCATGACTGGAATGTGACTGAAACAAACTCCAATTTTTAGTAAATCACAGACTAAATAACTGCTAATTTGAGATATTAAAAAATGCACTTGAAACTACACAATAAAAGCTTTGATTCAGTACATAACAACCAACCTTAAATCCCCACAATCAAAGCTCTCTGCTGATTGTGTAAGAGGTGGACGCATTCCGTGCAGATTAAACCGTCTTTTCTTTAATCTTTTTTAAAAGCAAATTCAAATAGCGTAACCCGCCTGCTACAAAGGAGGACTTGTCACATGAATACAGAAAGTTGTAGCTGAGGTTGTGCTAAGAGAAACTGACATGCTGGTTTGTTAACTATTTTAACAGATAATTTTGGGAACACACCTTGGGCAGTGAAGGTCTAGTACTTTTTGTATTTGAAGTTTCATTTTAGAAAAAAAATAACAAACTATAATAAAAAAATGAATGTTTTTGATTTTTAATTTAAAAGACGTTATTGATTAAAACAGTTTTGTTGTCTGAAAATCTACTACTTCTTCTTGTATGATTTGTGACGACATGTTTACAGTTCTGCTCATAACACATCGATGGTCCTGGTACCACTCAAAAAAAGTTAAACTTTGCTTCTTACCTGATCATCTGTGAACATTATTGTTGGTAGTTGCTGTGAAAAAGGTGACTTTTACTGGCTGCTAGTTACTAGTTTAAATTAGTAGACAGTCAGTAACGTGCTAAATGGACCCAAAGGCAGACCAGGACAAGAGAGGGTTTAAACAAGAGTCTTTAATAAAACACAGAGAGGGAAACACAACTGAACTGAAAATCACTCCAGGTGGAGGCAAAACTCCTATACTGAAATAAACACTAGAGGCAGGGAGGTAGATAAGGTGTAGAGGGAAAGTGAGGAAAAGGACTAAACTAACATAGGAAGAAGAACGTCATATGAAAAACTGGGGGGAGCATGAGGTAATGTAAGTAAGGAAGAGATGAAGACCTGAACAGAGACTGAAACCAACTTACAGAAGCAAAGAGAGAATCTGAATAGAGGACTGACAGGAAGAAGGTGCAGACACCAGGACAAGGGGACATGTAACAGGATGAACTGAGAAAGGAAGGTAGAAAGTGCAGGGGTTAAATAATGAGAGGACTAATAGGAAACGAAGTGCAGCTGAGGACAATTAGGGAGTGAGACTGGAGAGAGGTGCGTGGCCAAGATGAGGGAGGAACAAAGACCCCAAACAAGGAAATGACTGTGAGGAGAGAGAAAAGAATAGCAGACAATAGAGAATAAAACAACAACAAGGAGCAGCAGATGAGGTTCTGGGCAGGTTGACAGGACCAGTGACCAGTGGTAGAAAGAGAAGAAGAGGACAAAGCACAACTAGAGAGAGAAGAAACAAAGTTAATAACAAGCAATGATGTCATAAAGTGGACAGAGAGAGAAACTTATCACTTTAAATGCGCATAGTCCAGATGTCAGACAGTTATTTTTATCCAGGTATTAAAAATAATAATTTTAATATAATTTTAATGACATCATCATGTCACGTTAAGCCTCTTAAAATGGAGATTCTCTGCTTAAAATATCTGTAATTCCTGAATAGTAAATGCCGTATTTTTGTAAAACCTCTTAAATAGATTTTAAAGTCGGCACTTCAGTAACATCTTTGTATAAAATCCATCGTGGTTGTGCATAAAGTTCTGCCACTATCCAAATACTTTTGGACCTAACTGTACTTAAAGTAGCTTCAGGAAGTTTTCAGCCCCTTTCATTTTTTTGTTTCATTTGAAAGTGATAACACTGATATTTCATTAGCATTTAGCATTTTTTTATATATTTATATGACTCTTTACTATATTTCTATAGTAAACTTTTATTTAACAGTTTGTCAGTAAATAATGCATAAACATTATTTGAAAATTTTTTCAGTTTATATTTACATTACTCGGGATCATCTGGTCTGCCACCAGTGGGCAGGAATCATCACAACAGTGGAGGAGCAGTAATGAAGACACATGTAAAATTACCTGTAATTTTATTATATCATAATTATAGAATTTAGTATTAAGAAAGTTCTGATCCAGTCCAGGTTCAGACTGCTGCAGCACGTTAAGTCAACATGTGTCTTCATTATTGCTTCATTATTACTGTCATGTGATGTGTTTGGTCCAAAAAATGTCAGTTCACCCTGAAATACAGTATTTATAGTTTTACTTCTCTCATGACTGCATCAGCTTCCTGATCAGCTCCTCTGTTCTGTTCTCTCTGACTCTCTGAATGTTTTTTCTCCTATATGAACTCTGCAGTTTGTATCCTCTTCAGATTTTCTGGTTTCTAATCTGTTCGGTCTCCTGACTCTCTGTTTGTCCCTCATCTGCTTTGTTTGTCTCTCTGTGATTTAGGATCAGAGATTCTGTTCTTGTGCTGATTTCCTTTTTGTGAGCTCTCACCTTCACCATCTCCAGCTCTCAACACACACTTCTCAGCTCCATCCACCACTTCTTTTCTAACACCCCTGACTCATCTCTAAAATGAAAACTCACTGCCTGCACTAACTGTCAACAGTAATCAGAATCAGCTTTAATCACATACAAGGAATTTGTTTCTGGTCTTTTGTTTCTTTTCTAGGACACAACAAACATTTACAGTAACAACAAAGAAATAGATTACAGACACGTCCACGGACAGGAAAACCCCCAGTTCTGTTGCTTTGGATGACAAACATCACTGACTTATTAGACCTACATTTGGAACAAATGTTTACAAAAATCTTATCAAGAGGAAACTGATGCTCGGTCAGGCAGCCAGTGATCAGCATGGAGCATGAGGACTCACCATCCACATTAGTCCCACACATTCCACTGTGTTGTTACAGGTTTTTTTATTCTCAGGATCACTGCAGCTGAAACACGTCAGGCCGTTTGTTTTTCCTGGATCAGTGTCTAAATCAGAACAGGAGACAATAATATCTCTTTGTTTAACAGTCGACTAATGTATGAATGTTTCTTTGTCTTTGTGAAAATAAAGAGACATTTTTGTTTTTACTTTCAAGGTTTATCTTCATCGTGGCAGCAATGAACAGACATCGTCTCATGATAATGAAAGTAAGTATAGGAGAAATTCTGATTACACAGCGCATGGAGAGAAGATGGGAGACACGTCCTGGTCATGTCTGACAGTTCATTCAAACAGCAGTGAACATGAAGGATGTCTGGATTGAAACCAGCTGTAGTTAGTAGCTGTGGACAGCAGGTGGTGCTGCTGAGCTGAGACTCCAACAAGTCCTCTGCACTCACACAGACACACACAGGGAGACACGCCTCGAAAAGCAGGAGCCCATGAACCCTGTGTTGAGCATCTGTGGTAAAGTGAATGAGTCATTTGGAACAGATTTGTTGTCCAGCTCCCTCCTTCATCTTCCTGTGTCCACACAAAGTCAGAGCTTTAGTCACTTCATACATATCTGACTGTCCTTTGACTCTCTGTCAAACATGAAGGATTCACAACATGTTAATGGGACTTTTCATTCATGAAGAAGAACACAAACATCTATGAAGATGATATTTAGCCAACACTCAAACAAAATCCAGAATTCATGAGGAACATCATGGAGCGTTAAAGAGATCCAGCTGTGTATGTCACACTTCAACCTCTTTTACTGGGTATGTACCTGTTCTTACTGTCACTGATGGAGCTACTGGATCCTGCTCTGACAGCAACAGTGTTTAACAAATACTCATCAACCATTTCTGAGATCTGTTGACTTACATTTTGATGGTGACAGGAAGGACATTGGACATTTGTGGAACTTTAATCAGTCACATTAAGCTCCATCAAAGACACAAGTGTCGCATCTAAATCCCGTCCTATGAGGAGAGGAACTGTGGCTAAAAATTATCTTTGGACTTTGGACTCTTTAAAATCCCATCTTAACAGCAGAGGTGGGTAGTAACGACTTACATTTACTCCGTTACATTTCCGTAAGTAACTTTTAAACCCTACTTTTTACTTTTACCTGAGTAGATTTGTGAAGAATTAACGCGACTCGTTACTTTGTCATTGTTTATCATTTATTCTACCAGAGAGATACCGTGTAGAGGACAAGAGAACAAATTAAAACCATGTAGGACCGTATTTAAATCATAACGAGTTAAATATAAGCAGATTTTTGTCTAATGTAAAACCTGTTTTTTACCGTTTCTCCATTGTTTACTTTTGAGCATCAAGTGGATGTACTGCAATTTCAAAATGAAAGTCCATTTTAATAGGAAATTACAGAATAAAAGAGATGATCTAAATTAACAAGTTACATAATGATGATTCAGTTTTTTAAACAATGCAATGCATTCAGATCAGACATTAAAATCAAGTCCACATATTTCAAATGAAATATGTTATGTTATCAGTCAGACTTGATAACTGCTCCCTTTGTTACTGAGCACAACTTACTGCCACATCAATAACTGGCAATAACAATGCTGATAGCTATATCTCTCTTGTACTTATCAACATGTGTTATCCTGCACCTTCTACTTTATACTGTATTGTTCTTGTTGAGTTCTTGATTCTATTCGGTACAATATAAAAGAACTTTGTAAACCTTTGATCTGGGACCATTCCCCCTTAAATGGAAGCTCAATCGTTCCAACTTAATCCGAGTTTTTTCAGAACATTAAGTCACTGAATTTAGTTTGTGGTGTTCAGCTGTGTGTAGAATAATTTCCTGAGAGTTCGTAAAAGGATCCATATGAAACATCTGCACACTGAGAACGTCTTTGCGCATTTCTGCAGGTGTCGCAACATCTGTAACGCCATTAATTATTCATGATTAGTCTGTATAAGTAAGAACAGTAAATAATATTATTTGCTGTCCTCACGTGCTGCGTGAGGGAGGTCTGCATATTTAAATTTGCACAATAACTGCAGGCTGTAAATGTTGTCAGCCTGTGAAGTAGTGCTTTCAGATGGACGAGTTGTTCAGAGAGGTGGCCACAGGGAGGAAAGATTTTCTGTTTCCTTTTTTAGTCTCTCACTTAACATGCTCCCATAACAGGCCAACACATCCTGGAGTGGGTGGAGCGCATAACTCAGTATTGAGCTCACGTCCTCTGGGACATCTGGTTTCCTGTGAACACTGAAAACTGCGCAGTTCTTTCTCTTTGCCCTGATTTTGACTCCATTTTGAATCATGAAGCAGAAGAACAGAAAGTGGCGCCTGAGACTCGGTGAGTGTTCATGTACTCTTCAAAGCTAGAGTTAAAAGATGCTTATTTCTGATAAGAGTAGGAGTCTGGAGGAGGATGATCACAGACAGAAGAGGATGTGGGAAATCACTAAATAAAAAGCCTGGCTGACTAAAATAATAGTTTTTCTTTCTTCTTACCAACTTTTTTATTTAGTGTGTCTGTGCTTTTGTGGATTTCTCTGAGTATTGACTAGTTTGTGTTGGTTCTAATCTTTTTGTCTCTGGTTCTGGTTCTTTTACTTCCTTTTAAGGAGAGAACAGAGGGGTGAGATGAGTGGGGGAGAATGAGTGAACAGGGGTGAAGTTCCGGTTGTCTGCAGTGTAATCCTCTCTGTGGACACACAGGGGGGAGAAGGCAGTGTTATATAAGACAGGACACAGGCATCTAATCCACAATCCAATGATCCAAACAGAGTCAGGGTCAGAGAAGAGAAGAGACAGAAGAATCCAAAGAATCCACACAAACATAAACAAATCCAAACAGAGTCGGGCAGAATCAGAGTGCAGGAATGAAGCAGTCTGCTTCTTCTCCTTTATCGTTTGGCTGTTTGCATCCAATCTGTTGCATCACTGCCTCTTTCTGGATCCGTTTTTCCATCATCATCCTCTTATAGAGACTAAACTGAGGTAAAAGTTTATCTGTAATGTTTGGTTTTTTAGTTCTCTAAAGAAGCAGGCCGGTCCCAAACAGTAATCAGACAACTGAAGAGTGTCTGAGCTGCTGCTTATAAGGGAATTAAATCACCAAGTGAAATCAACCGGAGAGAATTACCAGGAAGTGGAGTTTAAAAAATAAAAGCATGAAACCAGAAATAAAGCTAGAATCCTGACACTGTGTCTGTCTGTGTCTGATTAGCCTCCTGGATCTGTAGAGAAGTGTCATCCAACTGAAACACATAATATCTCAGTGCAGATGTTTTTTCTGTTCACTGAGCATCACACACAGATCAGATTAATAAGGAAAATAACATTTTCTCCGATCATTTACAGATAAACTAACTGAGAGGATCTTCATCATGAAGCAGGATGATGATCCAAACTAGGGCTGCATGTAGTGGCACGTTACCCAGACTGTACTGATACTGTGTCGATGTGTTGTTCTACTGACACCTGCTGGATCCTAAACATCATTGCAGGCATCCTAATTGGGAAAATTAAATGACTTACTGATTCAATGACCTAGTATGAACAACAAAATGATTTGGGTAACTGTATTCCATATTGTACTATGTATTATTTCATATATTAATCCAAATTCAAAATATATTTGATATATTTAAAATACACAATAAGTTAAATAATGTGAATATGTGTCACAACTTGTTAAATAGTGGAACTGAAGGTGATGTTGTTTATGGACTTGTCTTTGAGGCAGGCTGTTGTGTTTTTTTAAATATTTTTATTCAAGAAAATTAGTTTCTCTAAGGTTTTCCCATTGATGCAATTCCTCGAGCTTTAGAGAAGCTCACATGGACCGATGAAGCTGGAGTGCACAAGAACTGCAATGACAGGCAGAAGAGGTGTGGATATGCGTATCTTTAGTTTCCCCGGTATTTCAAAGGATCCTGGGATCTGGGAATGTTCATATCTGCCAGGTATTTCTGGACCTCAGTGATGGAATTGGCTGTGGTATTGGTGTTCTGCAGTTTTTTTATTAATTACAAATCAGTACATGATTTGCAAGCAAATAAATGCATAAATGAACTGATAAAACTGAATAACATGCCTGAAGTGTTTAGCCTGCTAACCTGGACCTTCTTCACAACAGTTACCAGCAGAGACTGCTTCACCACATTTGGAGGAACAAGTGTTGATAGAGTCAGTACACTTAGAGACTCCAGATTGGAAGCAGTGGAGAGTTCGAGCACATGAAACCTTGTTTGCTGCGTCGGTCACAAGACACTTTACTTTATTAGTTTTGGCCCAGTAATCCATCATGCACCTTAAGACTTGGGCCAAATTGTCTGCAGTGTGATTTTGTGGAATGTGTTGCACACCCAACACAGATGTACACAGCTGCTCATTCTCATTAATGTAGTGACAGGTAAGAGCCAGGTAAACCTCCATGTTCACAGAGGTCCACATGTCAGCTGCTACACTCACTGCCACTGTTTTCTCTACTTTCTATTCTTCCATTTTCAAGGACCTGAAACAGTTCCCTGAACCCCTCACTCTCAACAATGCTGAGAGGCTGACAGTCCTTAATAATGAAATTAACCACTGCCTGGTCCAATTTTATTTATAAACTGTGAAAGATTTAATTTGTTGGTGAAACCTGACTGTCACAGTATTATGTTAACAGTAAAGAGCATCTTCAATACTTCTGGTCCAACACAGACCTCATTCATGATCATCAGATCAACAAACTTCCCTTTTTACTTACTAGTCATAATCTTTACTAAAACAGCTGATTTTGAGTTTTAAATATTTCATAAATAAATCTGATCATTATAAATAACATATTGGTAACTAATCAGACACTCAGACTGTCAGGTCAGACAGGTCAGACCTTAGGGTGGCCGTGGCTCCCTGTACCCCCTCCCACCGTGACTCTGCCACTTTGTGTCTTCCTGTGCAGACGCAGTTTAAACGCTGCTGAAAAAGTTACAAACGGTTTTGTCTCTGTCCCGATCTGTTTGTCTTCAACAAGCCCGTCATCAAGCGGGACCAGACCAGTCATCAGAGCCAGGATCCAGATCGGATCCAGGAGAACTACAGACCGGGATGGAGGAGCAGAACCAGGATCCGGAGCAGCGGAGCGACAAGCCCGCCAAAAGGCCCGCGGGAGACTCGTCCTCTGGTTCCTCCAATCATCAGGTCAGTGTTAAAAACGCTTCAGAATGAGACTAAACGAGGACGAGTCTCGGCCCGTGGATCATCCGTTCACTGTGGTTTCACATCAAAGGTTTTAAAGTCCAGTTAGTGAGGTGAAGAAGGAGAAAATGGACGTTGCTCTTTGGATGAAATGTTATGTCTTTGTAGATCATGGAGCATTAATCCAGTTCAAACCTGCTTTGCATTTCTACTGGTTCTAACTTTTACTAGAAGACAATGAAAACTCATTAGTTTCTTTAAAGATCAATATTTGTATTGATTCAACTGCAGATAATAATATTATGTGTCTAAACTAAAACTATGTAGTTCATTTAAAGATCATTTTACATTCTGGGTTTAAGAAAAGTTTTTTAAAATGGAAATACTACTACTACTGCTACTACTATTACACGAATACTGTGTTTGAGTTGTTCCACTTTACTTTCAGAACTAGACGTTTGAACCAAACTACAGCTCAGACATAAGTTTCCTGTCTTCTTGGAGACTTTCTATGAGGTTTAAGAAAATCCAGCAGTCTGATGAAAGGGTTCAGTTAATGAACAAAGCTGTTTATCAGGACTGGACGCTCCCTGTCCTACTGTCCTCGTGGTCCCAGTCGTGGGCTCCTGGCTTCTGCATCGTGGTCTCAATCATATTCCATCGTTAAAAATGTGTTTTTCTCTTTTGATTCTCATCTTTATCTCGATTATTATTATGTCTTAGACCACCTCCTCTGTTTAATCAGGGTCTTTCAGTCTAACAGTAAATTGCTACATTCACACCTCGTTTAAACCAGTTGTCCTCTCTGACCACGATATGAAAATTACTGGTCTTTCAGATGTAGGTGAACTGCTGAGTCCTGTCCTGATGAGCTGGTTCTTCTGTGTTGAGCCATGTGTTTAAGGAGCTTCTCTTTGGTTTCTCCTGTGTACAGATCTGTACATTCCTCACTGCATTGAACTGCATTTACTATATTACTCTGTGTTTGGGTGTTTTGTTCTTGGGGAGGCTCAGTTTCTGTCTCAGTGTGTTGCCTGGTTTGAAATGAATATGGCTGTTGTGAGCCCCTGCAACATAAAGGATGACAACACTTTTCTGTCTGTGCTTCTATTAGACCTTCTCCTGGATTTTACAAAGACTCAGTTTCCTCTCTCTTCCTTTTGTCCTCGTAGGAACATTTTCTGTGTGCTGATGTACATTTCTGATTACATCTAGTTTGTGTTTCAGAGGGTGGTGAAAGTCAAAGAGTAGCATCAACCTCCAGAAGCACAGACCACAGACCTGCTCTCCCTCCTTACTGAACTATGTGCTGAGCTGTTTGTGATGGCTGCAGACTCCACTAAGTATTTACATCAATACAAACTGTGGCACCGTCTCTCACCTCGTCTAAACACTCCCTCGACACTTTCTCCTTATATTACCCATTGATTTAATACATTATTAAAGAGACATGGTTAAGATGGTTTGGACATGTGCAGAGGAGGGTCAGTGAATATATTGAACAAAGGATGCTGAGTATGGAGCTGCCAGGCAGGAGGAAAAGAGGAAGACCTCAGAGGAGGTTCATGGATGTAGAGAAAGAGGAGATGAGGACGGTTGGTGTAACAGAGCAGGATGCTGAGAATAGATCGAGATGGAGGCAGATGATCCACTGTGGAGACCCCTAAAGGGAGCAGCCCAAACAAGGAGAAGATTACTTTTCTGTAGCTGACAGCTTAGTTTTTAAAGTGTTTCAATGATTTAAAATGATTCAAATGCAGACACATCATGTTAGTGTGACCTGCATCTGATTGGTTGAACATCCTATTAATAATATTAACCACTGATTACCTTTTAAAATTATCTTAACAATGCCATAATAATTTTAGTCACAATGATTGCCAAATTTTATACAGTTTTAGCTCTATATCAAATGTTTGGGTTCATGTCAAACTGAAAAAGACACCAGAGCATTTATTGTAAGACCAAACTAACCTACACATGCAGCTATGTCGACTCTTTACTCTTCTTCAAAACTTCTTGCTCGCTCATATTTTCGTCCTACAAATGTCACAAAGCCTCCAAGAAATAAAAACAGTTAAGGTTTATATAATGTCTGAGTTGTAGTTAGGCTGAAACTTGTAACTGTGAAAGAAAAGTTGGACAACTTGAAGACATTATTTATGTCATAACTGAGTGAAAAATTGATTACTAAAATAATAAATAGCAGCAGCCCTACATGGAAGAGCAGTTTAGATCACTGTATTCTGCTTAATGCTGGGATCTTATTCATATTGTCACTTCTCATATTGAGCTAAAAATCCACATTTAATTGCAATATCACAATATTTTTAGGCTATGACACAATAAACGATATATATCGCATGGGGGAGGAGTTGACTCGATTGAAAAGCCGATCTCTATTGTGGTGAAAGCTGGTGTGTTAAACAGAGATCGTCTCAAACTTACTTTAAAGGTCACCATCATTTGCACTCACCAGCAACTGACCCTCTTGCCACAGAGACGTGCTCAATACAGCAGTCATGTTTACAAACGGAGCGCATACGGCAGACTCTGCAAGTCTTTTGTTTTGGAAAACCAAAAGATTATTTTATTTTGAAAACCGGAAGATTTCGGTTTGCGCTCTGTTTCTAAACATGCCTGTGATTGTTTCAAAATAAAAGACTGTGTCGTGTGAGAGTGGAAATAAAATAATTTTCTTTCTCTGTGGCCCGATACCTAAATGACCCACGGACCGGAACCAGTGGTTGACGACCTCTGCTCTAGAGGTTTCGCTTGGGATTTCTGTTAGGAAAGTTTTCTGGAGAGAAGTGAAAGTTAAAATGAAGTACATGTCAGAATCTATACTCGATAGTCACTATATAGTCATTTACTATATTGCACATGGAACACGTCGAGATACATCGAGTATATTTGATATATCGCCCACCCCTGTTGTGATTATTGGGGAGAAAACCTGCAATTTACCACAGAATAAATACATGGTAACATTACTTTACTTACCTGGTTAATAAAGACCCTCTCCACTTACATTTTAAGTTATGTTATGTTAAGTTATGTTAAGTAATCTTCTGCTATAGTGGTGGGTGATATGCCCTAGTACTTCTATCGTAATAACTTATATCGTAATACCTGAAACTGTTTAAGGGTGGGTCGCTTGCTAAACCGATAAACACGCGTGTAACCTGGTTATTGGAGGTACTGAGCAGTGAAAATTAACAGAAGCAGACACAGAAGGACTTTTGCTGAGAAAGAGCTGGGTCTGTTGTCTGGAGATTCTTCTGTTTTAAAAGCTCGGACGTGGACCAAACAACTATTTGCTTCAAATGCTAGCAAGCTAAAGTTGTCACTGGAGGTGGAAATAGGAGCAATTTACTGCACAACCTTAGCCGCAAACATCCTGTGGAGAACCAGGAACATATGAAACTAAGATCAACACCCTCCACATCCTCAGCTAAAACAGAAAAAGCTCCACTTTTTCACTTGTCCTGTCAGACGTTAGTTGTAGAAGTGTTTGGTAGTGCTTCTCTCCGGTTTACAGAGTTGATGATTTAATCATAAATTATCAGATTGTGCAGATACAGAGAGCAGAGGAGAATTGTAAATGTCCAATCATGTAGACAGAGAAATAGGCTAGTTCGGTATGAACTGCGTCTCACCTGGAAATAATAATAATAATAATAATAATAAAATATGTCAGTACTAAATCTGATAATTATGAATAACGTATTAGTAACTATGACAACAGAGATCAATAATAGTAATAATAAATTATTATTATTATTAAATTATTATGTCAGATTTACGTTTTTCATCATCATGGATCAAATTTAAAATAGCTGACTAATGTTTGATTAATCACTAATTAACTGTTGAAAAGATCCCTTCATGGACAGAAGGCTGTGAGAGAATTGTTTCTGCTGTTAAAGATACAGACGTCCTGAGACTTACACTGTACATGTTACTGTGTCCTGTTGTTATAATACTGGGAGATGCGTTAATAAAAGTGAAAATCTCTGCACTTCGCTGCTGCAGTTCACACAGCATCGCTCACTTCTCACGTTTCCTTATTCTTATTTTTATGAATACACATAGTGATAAATACATTTTGATGTCTGCGTGTGACCACAGCAAGGTAGAAAATAAAGTCAGCTCCCCTGTTTTGTTTTATTTGTCTTGTAAGTTGTTATTTTTTAGCTACCAGTTCACTGTCGTCGAGATCCATACCCACAGATGCGCTCACCTGGGCCGCTGTTAATGTGGTCTGCGCTGCATACTGTGGTCAAACAGGTTGACTGAACTGCATATTATCTTAACTTGACTGGAGAGTGAAGAGCTGTTGTCCCGCTCAGGAGTGAGCAGCATCAGGTCTAAAGACCAACATACACTGAAAGTGTCTGACGCACGTTAAATCATTTGCGCACATTGTTTTCAATGAGATCGTCAGGAGGATATGACGCGCGTCAACTTTCTGGAATTAGAAAATGTTTTATTGACCTGGCGTTGACGCGAGTCAAACCAGAGTTTGATTTCTGGACTGAAACTCCCTGGCCACCGTACATCCGCTATATCTCTCATTAATTGATCGGTTTGTGTAGTTTTGCTGCGGTTATTGTGCAAATTTAAATATGCAGACATCCTTCACGCAGCACGTGAGGACAGCCAACAATATTACTTACTGTTCTGACTGATACAGACTAATCTTTAATAATTAATGACGTTACCGATGTGGCAACAGCTGCAGAAATGCGCAAATATTTTCTCAGTGTGTAGATGTTTCATATGGATCCTTTTACCAACTTATTCTACGCACAACTGGACCCTACAAACTAAAATTCAGTGACTTAATGTTCTGAAACAGCTCGGATTAAGCTGGAATGAGGAGACATTCCTGTGACTCTCATTCATTAATATCTGCAGACTCCTTAATCTCAGTTTGTAACAGATGTGAAAGTGTAAAGCAAAGTGAATGAGACAAAAATCAACAGAAAGGATAGTTTGGTGAATGCAGATCTTTCCAAAGCCAACGATATATTTTGTTCTCTGTGGTTTATGGATCAATATTGTAGCTCAAATAAGGTTGATGTTCAGTTGTTGTCTTGTGTGCAGACAACACAGGACTTGTGCAGTGGCCTTAACAATGGCACTGTGATGGCTGCACCTGCTGCCACACAACCCACTTAATGTTGGTAAACCTAGTGCACTGAGCAGTACACGTCAGAGTCTGGAGTGAGGTTTGTTATCCACGACTCTGTGTACTCCAGTATTCCCTCTGAAAGTCTGGTCAGTGCCGTTAGTTTACCAATCCCATTAGGGAGAGATCTAACATAATGATCGGGGGTACACATGATTTGTACCATCTCTCTCGCTCCCGACATTTAACTCCAGATCTAAAGCGCCGTCTCCTCCGCCGTAACTCCCTGGAGATATCTGGTCGATCTGAGGTGTATTGGCTGGTTGCTAAGCGCTAACAGTTGATCCCAGGTGTAAACAAGGAAGCCGCTGCTTGATGAATCTCCATGTACCAGGTTAAACAGTCCATATATGTTTAAAAAACAAAATAATATGTTCCCCCCATTCCCTAATGAAGCCAAAACTGAAGAACACCACAAAGAGAAGGGCTACATCATCAGTGTAACTGATAGATTATCCGACTTATGATTTATTATGCTGATTTTTGTGGCTGAGATTTGGATGACAGGTGTGATATGTGATGTCATAATGTATTAAAAGACCAGTTACTCAGTTCTGAGAACAGATGCTTAGTTCCTAGATTGTCCTGAAATTAACATGTTATAATTATGGTTTTATACAGCTTGCTCCACCATTATCTAATTGTATATCTCTGTCACTTCAGAACAACAGTGGAACAAAGAAATCCAAACATCACAGCTGTCAGAAATGTGGCCAAACATTCAAAACACCATCAGCACTCAAGATTCACGACAGAGTTCATACTGGGGAGAAACCCTACTCCTGTGACCAGTGTGGAAAAACGTTCACAAAACAATGCAGTCTAAAGACTCACCAGCGTATTCACACAGGAGAGAAACCCTACTCCTGTGATCAGTGTGGAAGAATGTTTACTAGACAAGACCGTCTAAAGACTCACCAGCGTAGTCACACAGGAGAGAAACCCTACAGGTGTGATCAGTGTGGAAAAACATTCACTCAACAAGGCAGTCTAATGACTCACCAGCGTATCCACACAGGAGAGAAACCCTACTGGTGTGATCAGTGTGGAAGAATGTTTACTAGACAAGACCGTCTAAAGACTCACCAGCGTAGTCACACAGGAGAGAAACC
>JAUYWH010019303.1:0-19625 GCA_034779795.1 Ctenopoma multispine
TTATTATTATGAACATCTTAACGCTATGGAAACTGACGGTAATGTATTTGTTACATCATACTAACTTAGCGAAATGATATGGATAAGTTAAATAGATGGTAATGTAATAGGAGCAGTTAGCTGTTCATTCAAAATGTTTCCGCCAAGTTTCCGGCGTCTGACGTCATCTAGTGCATTTCCGCTTCCCCCTGACCTGTAGACCTGACCTACAGTCTACAGTCTTCTGACCTGACCTCTTCTGCTTTTCAATCATGGTGTCATCATCTGTCAGAAAGTTTCTTTTTAAAGATGAATCTACTTCCTGTCACTAGTGATGTGTCACTTTGTAATATTAATTTTAATCTGGCTTCTGCTTTTTGTCACATACTAAAGTTCATTAAAAAGCTGCAGACTGCAGAGCGCTCGCTGTGAAGTGAAGTGAACAGAAGACTGTTCATGAACAAACGTTTAAACTGATCCTGTGTCGGACAGGACATGAGTGGAGATGACCTGCGGTGGATCTAATGGGTGGAAACAGTGACGGTAACACTGTTTGTGACTCAGATGTTTGTGGACACACTGACTGGATAAGGAGGTCTCTCTGCTCATAGTCGTGTGTCTCTCTGATTGAGCCCCGGCATCATGGGCCACAGAGGACCAGGCCCGTCCATCCAGAAGCTGGTGGAGCTGTGCAAGTCTAGAAGAAACTACGTACTATAACTTTATAGTAGACGTCACAGTGTGGAGTTCCAGTAGAGGATTTGTTTTTCTTTCTGCCTTCAGCTTAATTAAAATATATGTTATGTCTTTAAATGAAGAATTTGATGTGTTTTTACTTAAGTCTCATATTTAGAGACTCGAAACATTTTCTAATCTCATTCTGAGAAAATTCTATTCAGCAGAGCAGCTGTGGCTGTAAAGTAACGTTGACCACACTCTGCAATCACCAACCACAGAAGGACACTAGATGGCAGCATGGCAGTATTTCAACATTACAGTTTCCAATCCAGTGGTTCGGCTGATGTACTGTTTGAAAATGACAGAAAAGTCCTTTAAGTTCAGTTGTTCAGTCATTTTCAGATGTAAAAACTTTGAAGATTACACTAGTTTTACATGATACTGTAACATAAGATGAGGACAACAGTCCTGTGAAGGAAATCAACGACAGACAGTGATGCAGTTGTCAGTTATCTGTAAACTGCACGGTCGGTGGTTCACTTCCTGGTTGTTCCCCAATTCTGTGTCCCTTGACAAGAGCCTGAACCCTTGGTGGCTAAAGCATGTCCACAAAGAATTTCTCCACAAATTGTCTTATTATTTATGAATAATTCCAAATTGATGTACTTTATTGATTCCTTCGCAGAAGCTGTTGGACAGTACACGTCAGGGCCACTACAGGCTGACTGTGTTTTATCCAGGCACACCTCAACATGTAACCTGGTGGGACTGGGAATCAAACCGCTCACCCTCAGGCATATAGACAACTGCTCTGCCAGCTGAGCTACCTGCCGTGTGACTATGATGAGTGAATCTATTCAGTTACATTCGTCCTCTCTGAATGAAGAAGGAGTAAGTGGAACCTCTAGAAGTAAGATTTGTCTGTTTATTATGTTCATCGTGAGTCACAGTAATTCTGCAAAGCCTCAGTCAGTTCACTTGACCCCAGACATTTCTTAAGTTAAAAGAAGATCCTCGATCTCGGTAAACGCCTTCTTCGTGATGTGTTTACCTTACACCTTTGAGGTAAAGCTGAACAGGAACCTGGGAGAATGTGGGAACTAATGAGGTCTGCATAAGTAAAGGAAACCAGACCAAAGCCCTAACCACTGAGCTATGAGGCCCCACACAGAAGGATTATACTGTACCTTTCATCTTATGAAGGTGGTGGATGCTAACAGGCTGAACTGACAGATCAGGAGGGTGGACTCTGTTCTGCGTGTGGAGCCGGACCCTCTACATGCTGAAGCTGAGAGGAGGATGCTGCCTCCTCTCTATCCTGGAAAATCCCTCCCACCCTCCACACGGTGTCCGGGCTGCAGACTGATCAATGTGTGCTCCACAGAGCGTTAAGTTACATTAATTATTTAATTTCACCGTGCAATAAGCTTTTAGGGCAGATATGACAGAAGCTGTTTGGGAATAGTCCCCCTCTTAAACCCCCTCTGACTTCCCCACCCTCGATGTCTGTGATAAAAATACACACAGACTCATTCTGGAGTTGTTTATTTAAGATTAGTTCATTCCCAGGCTCTAGGTGGCTCAAGACCAAGTAAAAGTGCCACTGTTTCCATCTTTGCTGAATCTGTTTATGTGTGTTTATCTCCATGAAGCTACAACACGACTTGTCGGACAGATAGAGGAACATCTTCTGGGCTTAAATGTGTCTTTGAACATCGACTGCTCAGAACCTCTTTCACCCTTCAAGCATCTCAGAGTCTAGTTCGTGAGAATGAGCTGGACGATCTGCAGTCGCTCTTATCTTCTGTGAGGAAAACTGACATTAAAATGGAGGAAAATTATACAATTGATCGTTAATTTCTATTTATATCAACATTTTAGATAAACGACCAGAAAATCAGACAAAGAAAATGTTAATATTTGCATGTTTCCATCCTGAACATTCAGATAAAGAACTGGTGCCATTAATCATCGCAGGAGTGGGCTTAACAAATGATGTAATTATAGGAGCAAAAGAAGATGGAATAACTAAAAATGTGATGAAACAACATCAGCCTCATGTTTTCAGATGTTCAGCGTTCATCACAGAATCTACTACATATGTACATTAAAAGTTATATTTAAATTTTAATTACACACAAAAGGCCATCAAATGTCAGCTCTCCTAGTATCTCAGTGCCAAGAATGTACAGCTCACTGTACTCCAGTGAGCTGCAGAGCATCACTTAACATTCCCCGGAAAGAGCGGCGCTGCCTAACAACCGCACAGAGGAAACAAACAGAGCTGAACCGTGACACTCGTGGACGCAGGAAAGTCAATGCTGGGATTTAGGATGAACCTCATTTGTAGAATAGTGGCCCCTGCATATCTGACGTGACGTCACATGTGAATTGAGATCACAAATATAGATGTGCATCTGTATATTAAACTATGATGATTTAAAAGTCATAAAGGAAACATTATGTCTTCTAATGTAAAAACACATTTTAAAGAGAATATTCAGCCAGATTTGAACATTTTATTTTATAAAATCAGCAGTGGTTGTCTTTACTTGTTGTTTGTTAAACTTACTGTCACATACTGAGCAGATCAGAAATATAACATGTAAAGTGTAATATGTTAGTTTGTTCACCTCTGGAGGTTAAGAAATCATATTATGAACCGGCTATTGTGAATAAAACCTAAAGTCAAGACGATCAGTATTTATAATTTAATTAATGTACATTTAAATAATAAGTATTTAAAGCTTCAGCATCACACACTAAAAATACTATTTTAAGTTACTACGTTACGTCATTCTGGAGGCGGGGTTATGCAAATGAAGCAGGAGAACCAAAGGGAGGATGCTGCTGACGTTGGCCTCTCCCACATCACCATCATCCTCCTCATCCTCACCATCACCGCCACCATCCTCTGAGGTGTGTCCGCGCCGCTGGAGCTGCAAACGAACCGCGGAGCGGCTGAAAACGACCTGTTCTCTGCGTCCTCCCGGAACATGGCGTCTAAATGTCCGAAATGCGACAAGACTGTGTATTTCGGTGAGTGTGAGGATGATGATGGTGTGTGTGTGTGTGTGTGTGTGTGTGTGTGTGTGTGTGTGTGTGTGTGTGTGTGTGTGTGTGTGTGTGTGTGTGGACGCTGCACAGGCCGCACAGCAGCGCGATTGTTCCCGGTGGCGGCGGGTTGACTGCTGGGTGGGAGACAGTCAGTGTCTCTGCTCTTCTTCTCTTTCTAATGATCCAGTGTTTCTGTTACAGACCGTCACACAGACCTGTGGAGCATCTACGGTGATAAATAACCACTGAAACATGTTTCATACGTTTTATAGACAGATGCTCTCACAAATAAGATAACAAATTATTATTAATCAGTATCAGCAGAAGCTTATTTTAAACTGTTCATGACTTTGTAACGTGTGAAATAATAATAATTTATTGTGTAAAGCTTATATGATTTAAGAAAACATATATTTCTGGATGTAAATCATTAATTTAATCAACATTTGTCAGGTGATCAATTCATCTTCTGATAATTTTCCAAGCAAAACCAATATAATATATGTTCCTTCCAATACTGGGGATGCTTGATGCTTTTTATTGTCTTATTCAATATGAGAAAAGTATTTTATGACTCCACTGAGCTTTAGTTGTACTTCAGGGATATTTTTTATGAATAATAATTTTATAGATTAAACAGTTAATTCACTTATAAGCTAATTAATCAGTATTAAAAATCAGTGTTAGATGCAGCCTTAGTCCTTCCAACAGGACAATTATAGTGATACAACAAAACATAAGTCACACTCCACCAAAACTAATACCCAAACTAAATAATCGTCTTACTGTCTTTGTGTCTCAGCACGTCCCCGTTCTTGTTGTTCTGTACAGTATGAAACATCACCACGTTGGTTGGTTGTAAAATGAAACTGACAGTGTGTCAGAAATGATAAAACTGCTGAACCTGGCGTCCGCTCTGCATCAGTGCAGCTCAGACTGGGACAGAACGGCTTCACTATCTTTGGATAAGATTACAGTCAGACGTTAACGGGCCTGTTAGCTTGTGGTCGTCAGGCTGAATTCATCATCATCTCTTGTACATGTACATTCACCCCGAAATACAAATGGAACCAGTTCAGTTCTGGTTGTTAGGGTTAGATGTCACTTACTTGTCCCTGCCTGTGGGCGACATGCTCAGATACAGTCTGTCGATGATGGGGAGGGTATCGTCTTACTGAGAAGTGAGTTTATGACCATATATCAGTTTTCAGCCTCTTTTCATTTCAGAGCCGCAGCACATGGAACAGTAAATAATTGATCGATTCTCTGGAGGAGCCCCACCCTGAAGGATCAGCCACACATGCTGCAGGAACAGTTACAGATGAAACATTTACTGTGGTGAAGTTGGATTTAATTCATTTTAAGTCCAGGTCTTGACTCTACTTTGGAAAACTGAGCTTCAGACCCGTTATAAAGGGAATCTGCAGAGTTCATGTGATCCGTCCTGAAGGTTCCTACAGCTCCACCGTTGTGTTCTTACATGCACACGTCCTCCACCATCAATGCAAAGTTCTCGCTGTGCCGAGGTGACGTGCTGACACATATCACAGTGACAGGCTGAGCAGTCAGTGAGTCTGAACAGGAAGTGTCATGTTGTATCAGGGCCTCGTGTATCTGCTGGGGTATTTTGGGAGGAGGAAAAACAGATAACGTCTGAGAAGCTGTCTCCCCCTCTGTCCGTCTTTTCTACCAAGGAGGGGGGGGGCGGTAACAGTTGCACTGAAAGGTGTGTTCTGTATGTAGGAGGACAAAGTGGAAAGAGTAGATGCATCAACACAGAATAGAAATACTCTTAAACTACAACTTCAATGAATGTACTTAGTTACTTTCCACCGCTGGTTGTCACTGTTTCAAAGGTTTATTATTATCAACTAGCAGCAGTTGATGACTTTCATAGTTTAGTGATTAGCTCTGATTTGATTGTGTTTTCTGGACTGTTTGAGTTTTATCTCCTCAGTGGTTTCACCACGATGATTCTCGGGTTGGTGCTCGGGTTAATTCTTTATGACCATGTAATGTCCCATCAGCATGCTACACCACAGTTATTAAGAGGATTTCTGTGTTTCTCCTCTCACAGCGGAGAAGGTGTCGTCTTTAGGGAAAGACTGGCACAAGTTCTGTCTGAAGTGTGAACGCTGCAGCAAGACGTTGAACCCGGGGGGCCACGCTGAGGTGAGAGGAGCTGAAGGAGGAGGTGGAAGATGTCTAAACTTAATTGTTATGTATTTCCACATTTGTGTCTTAGTGTGAACTCAGGCTGTTTATGATGGGGGGGGTTAAACATCTGGTCTTTTGATAAAAGAGAAGCTACTGTAACCTCAGCAGGAAACACTGGTTTCATCATTACTCCAGTGACTTTCTAACCACAAAGGAACTGTGCACAAAGGTCAGTACAATATTTACCACAGTTTGACCACAGAGAAACCACGTGTTTCCTGTTACGGCTGCATTAAAAGGTCAGAAAGGATTTTTATTAGCCTCAGTTAGAAGAATCTGCTCATTCACTTTTAGAGCTTTTGGTACAGTTTGTTCAGGTTAAAGTAACATTAATGTGAATCCAAACAGCTGCACACATTCTTTTCCTCACTAACGTGTGTTATGTTAAGGAGAAGTTAGAGAAACGTAGCCTAAACCCCCAGAACACGTAAGGTGTGAAGAGTATACAGACAGAGATTTATGTGGATATCTGACAAACAGCAGATTCTCTCTGCCTTCTTTTTCACTCGTCTGGGTTTTGTCCGTATAAACACAGGATCCACTTCTACATGAACACCAGACCTTAAATGTGATGTGTATATTGCCACTCTGTCCTCGGGCACCGTCATATACATCACAAACCATTCAGCAGACCTCTATCCAATAAAAGAACAACAGAATGAGACGTTGTACCGGAGACGTTGCTAATGAGTAAACATTCATTATGTTAATCACAGTCATTAATTAAGATTTTCATTATACACTCTTAAATAACAACTGATAACACAAAGTGACAACAAGTGCTTCATAACTCAGAACGTGGCACATCAGTGTAACTACTAGTTACAGTTCTTCTTTTTCTACGTGCAGCCTTTGACTGAGAATAATAAAACAGAGTGCAGACAGACCCGCTGACACTCATATTTAGCTCTTTTGTCATCTGTGTAAACTGCTGTGAGCCGTGAAAGTAACATAGAGTCGACTGTAAACTTGTTATTTCGAATGATCTTAATCCAAACAGTCTGGAAACAGAAAGTTTCCGCTCAGATGAGTAAAATGTTGGTTTAACTTCACTGAAACACATCGATGACTGGATGCCTCGTCTTCTGATCCCTTCCTCTTTTGCAGCATGATGGGAAACCTTACTGCCACAAGCCCTGCTACGCCGCCCTCTTTGGACCAAAAGGTGCTTCTCTTAAACTCTTTTTAAAAAGACCAGCAACAGCTTAGCATTGAACCTTTTAGGATTTTAAATGCAATGTTTGCCTGCGTTTCAGGCGTGAACATCGGCGGAGCTGGTTCCTACGTGTACGACGCTCCTGTCAACGAAGCTCCTGCAGCACTTTCCATGGAAACAGATGCCAAACCAGAGGAGCAGAGAAAAGCTCCTGCGCGGGGACCAGTGAAGGGTGAGAAACATGTGAAGCTAAAATAGAAAATCTGTCATATGTTAGGTGGAGAAATGAGGAGGCTGCTGGAACAGCACAGACTCTGCATGGATCAGAGCGAAAGTGACATAAATAATCACAGTAGCTTAACGCAGACGTGGGGAAAAGCTTTTAGAGTGAAAATCAAGATGACAGAAGAAGCAGCACAGGTTTGATGATGATGATGATAGAGATGTGTGTTTACAGACAAAACAGATTAATGACATAATAATAACACTAATAAAGCTTCAGTTACTCCACTGACGACGATGCGTTACTGACTTTTCCAGCTGCAAGCTTCTCGTCTTTCTCTGGAGGACCCAACATCTGCCCCAGATGCAACAAGACAGTTTACTTCGGTGAGTAAATCAGTGACATATCGCTCTATTTGCACGTATACGAGTGTTGGAATGTGTCTGAGCAACTTAGTCGGCTGGTTGCCATAGTGACCGTCTCCATGGTGCTGCCGTGTGTGTGTGTGTGTGTGTGTGTGTGTGTGTGTGTGTGTGTGTGCAGCTGAGAAGGTGTCATCTCTGGGAAAGAACTGGCACCGGCCCTGTCTGCGCTGTGAGAGGTGCAGTAAGACTCTGGCCCCTGGGAGCCACGCAGAGGTGAGAGATGTGTCACTGTGCTATATTAATACTCAGTAGTACTCAGAGTGCTTTTTACTCTACAGATAAACTGACATTTTTCAGTATTACTGGACTGTTTCTTTCTACACAAACACTTCCACTAATGAAAGCTCAGCAATTCCTCTGTGACTACAGGAGGAAGCTAATGTAGCTATGAAGCTTAAAGCTCTCACAGGGACCGTGACTGAACTAACTGTGTGATAAATATAGATTCTGATTGTCGAGTATCAAACTGTGAAGCAGTAACAGTAGAGAAAGGCTATGAAAGCTTGGAACATACAAACAGGACAGCACATGACCACAAAACACATTTCAAAGGTTTACCAATTGTTTACTGTATTGAAGTGCATCAGCAGTGAGCTACAGATAAATAATAACAGATGGTGAATGAAGTGCAGTCTACAGGCAGAAATGTTGTAAAAGTCCAGAGCAGGTGGAGCCGGGGAGAATCGGGTATGATCAAACACACAGGCAGAGTCCAAAGGAGCAGGCAAAGAGTTCATGCATATGTGCAGCAGTCGAGAAGGGAGCAGGCAGGAAGTCCGGGGGGCAAAACAAGTTAGCTGAGGATATGACTCAGAACAGGTGAGTGAGGAGGCCCAGTGAGATTTATGACAGGTGAACAGTGCCTGTAGCTAAACTCCGAACTGACAAAAAGAAGATTGAATGCCTGCTGTACACGTCAGTCAGGTTCAGTCAGTATTTATCTTAGGATGCCTGATGAGAGGCTGTTTTTTTATATAACACTGAAGTGTGTAATATTCTGACTATTTAAATGTACATGTAGTATGAGATGACTGTAACGTCATTCTTCTCCTTCCTGTTGCAGCATGACGGACAGCCGTACTGCCACAAACCGTGCTACGCCGTGCTGTTCGGACCCAAAGGTATGAAGCCAGAGACACTTCACATGCAGTACACGAGTCCGACCAGCAGGTGGGAGACTTTTTTAGAGAGAGACTCTCCATGAACCTCTATGTCATCAGTCTGTTAATGTACAGTACAAACAGCACTCCTGCTGGTCGTCTCAGACCTGGTGGTTTTAAACTTATACAAACATTTTGAACTTGTAGTGATTTAAATCTGGGCGACCTGACCCTTTAAAGATTTAAACCCTTTCTCTGTCTCTCTCAGGTGTGAACACTGGAGGTGTCGGCAGCTACATCTACGACGATCCTGAAGCTGAAGCGCAGCCTTAAGACTTGCTGGTGCCTCCAACATCCAGGCGAAGTCTCACCTACAGGACCCTCGGCGTCTCTTTGATTTGCCTTCCAAAAAACGACATGTATTACACTCACAGGGATGGATAATTAGATATTTATGTTGTCTTTGTATATTGTTTATATATATATTTTTTGTACTGAAACAAACCTTTAATACGTCCTCCCGTGTGAGCTTCAGATTTGCCTTCTACTTCTTGGTTCTCTTTGCCAAATTCTTATTAACCCGTCATATAGCCTGCTGTAGTGGACTAAAGCGCCTGTTATTACCCTCATGACTAATAGTGTTTTTTTAGACTTTTGTGCACTTGAAACATGTATTGTCTGGAAAAAAAAAAGGTCCAGTTCACCAATTTACAGTCAGTGTTTCTTGAACTAGACGTAGTGAAGATACACAAACACGTGGTGCATTGTAGTGAGTGTCGTGGAGGTGTGGGCTGTGTTCATCACATTTTCTACAATAAAAAAAGATGTGATACCAAACCTGTGTTCAGTGTCAGTGGATGTGGACACAGTACATAACAATGTGCAGCACTGCTCATCAACATTTCATACGGTGGAATAAATACACAAAGTTTAAGGCGACCTATAACTAATAATAAGAAGAAGATAATATCTATATAAATGATACCTAATAATAAAAACGTATTATTAACGAAAGGAAATTCAATGCATAAGCAGTTAAATAAATAAATAAATATATAGATGTATTATTGTCTAAGTGAATTGTTGTTAGTTGATCATATAATAGCAGCAGACAGTTTCCTCGTGATATAATCGACACACCTCTATGTTGCAGTTGAACTGGATTTCTTTGTTGTTGTGCTCCACCTCATACTGATGAAACGTCACTGACATGATGAGGTCTGCACCACCTCTTACTGGAAACTGGCGCCGGAAGTGGAGGTGTGTAAAGCTAAACAGAATAAAACCAGAAGCCAGGAGAGTTAGTGTAAAAATAATGGTGTAGAAAAAGAGAAAGCAAACTACGCCACAGTAACCTGTGACTAAATGCATGGTTAAAATTGTATAAAAGGTAAGCAGCCTACATTATCAAATAACACTGAGAGAGGTTAATGTTATCTGTAGCTTTCCTGTCGAGTTTAGAGTTACCACAACACTGGGCTTATTCAAGTAAAATACAATTACTGGGCAAATTGTTGTTAGTTACCACTGATGTAATTCCAGATTGAGTTAAGCACTGCAGAATTTAACGTCCTGCAGACGCCTGCAGTCCGCAGTGCATCTCCGCACTTGCGTTTCTAAGCAGTCTTATTTTGAAATCCGTCACCGGAAGCGGCGTGTTTTGTTGTGGCTAACTTAGCATCGGTGCTAAAGCTACTTCTGCTTTCACGGGCTCTTTTATCACAGACGCACCAACGCGGGACAAGACATCCGTCGATTTCTTTTAGCAGCAGAAACACTTCAACTATAACAAGTTTGCACACACAGGAGCTCCCGAGACGAAACTTTAACGTTATATTCGTTAAGTAATTAATTCTGTGTGCGCACACCTTGGATAATAAGGATTATCCGTTTAGCTAGCTGTTAGCTTGTGACGTTGTTCGCGAAAACAACTTAGCAGCAGAGAAATTCCACAGCCTGTTTATGTTCTCGCCACTTCGGAGAAATGTTGGACGGCTCCGTGGTTCACAGCGATGAAGCCAACATCGGCAACGTCGAAAACAACAACCCGGTAACGCTGATACCCAGCAGCGATGGGGTGAACACGGGGAGCAGAGCGCGGCAGGCGCTGATGAAGAAAGGAGGGAGGAAGCTGCGGTCGACGGCGCAGAAACCCCCGAGAAACAGCCCCGTGATCTGCCTGTCTGATCACAATAACAACACACTAACAGCTCCACCTGCGAACAGAGCCGCGGTCCAGCCCGCAGCCGAGCACCCTGCCGGTACACAGACCGTGCTGAGCCTTCGTCATGTCAAACAGGGAGCCAGGAAAGAGGTAGGTGTCCGGTGTAGCTGTGGTTATCTGCAGGGCTGCAGCTGTGAAGACCTCCAGAGATGAACAGTCAGCTCTTACACGAACTCGGTTTGTTTAAAAATGTATAAATTTAACTTAATGTAGAAAAGTTTAGATGTATATTTTTGCTATAAAAGTTTTTTTTAGCTATTTTAAGCTCCTTTTAATTTAACTGCAAATAATTGAAACTGTTTTCGTTCTGGTTTCATCTCATTATGTGTTTTGTTTGGTGTTGAAAAGTCTTTGAAGCAGGAAGAACAGTTCATCAGATCAGTGTTTCTAGGTGGAAACCTTAATAATCAAGTTTTAAAGAGTGAATATTTGGTTGTTTTCACTCATGTCGGTGAACTGAAAGAAGGAACAGGATGTCAGATGTGTCTTTCAGAAAATGCACTGGGCATTTTAACACCTGTCTGACATTTAATAGATCAAAAGATTAGTTGAATGTTAAACTTCATTTAACAAATAAACGTTAGTGTTTTCTAGAATTCCGGCTTTTGTCATCACGATTAAGTCTCTTGTGGGGCCTGAGGCAGTTTAAAGTGACGCATTTTCCTAAGAGCTCTGACTTCCTTTTTTCACCACCTGCTTCGTAGAGAAAAACCACTGCAGGGCATGCTTTGCTGACAGACTCATCTGCAACATAAAGGAGTGGAGGAGGCTGCAGGTTTCACAACACTGAAATGTCAGTCAAAGTTTGCACACGATGACAGTGTGTGTGTGATGGTTGTTGAAAACATTACTACGCACCTTAGTGTGAAAAGGATATTTAATTTTATGAATTTGAAGGAAGGAATGAAGGAAAATGAATTTGTGGAGTTGTTTTTTAGATTAGATGCAGATGATAAAAACCGGTTTGTAGAGTTTCCAGAGGAAGTTTGTTGGCAGTGTTATTAGGTTTGGCAGTTTGGTGAGACTTGTTGTAATATTTGAACTTTGCACGCAGCTGGTTTCTTTCTGCTGCCAACAATGTGACTCACAATATTTCTGTTATTGATTCATACTCAGATAACTTCCTTGATTAACTCAGGAGCTGTTTTGTCTGTGAAGTGAACAGTGATCGTCACATAGTTTGTCTGGACTAATAGTTGTTTGTTTCTGTTTTCTAGATGCTGAAGTCTAAAGGAGGCAGATTGGAGCCTGTACAGACAGGAGCCCAGACTGCCCGCAACCTGCCCAGATACGATCCAGTCACCCAGAATGCAAACACCCGGAGACACAAGCCCAAGCAGGTCCAAAGTCCTGGTCTTTCTCACATCACAAAGAAGAAAGACAACAGCAGCCCGAACAAGCCCCCGTCCCACCACCAGTCTCCACTCCGAGAGCAGAAAAAACCTCTCCACACCTCCAACAACACGAAGGTCCTGACCTCGCCAAATGCTAACACATCTCCCGAATACCTCAAAGACGGCGAGAAGGTCTACGCTGGAGCTAAGTTCAGTGAGCCACCGTCACCAAGTGTCTTACCCAAACCGCCCAGTCACTGGGTCGGAGAAAACGAGCCGCAGAAAAGCAACCAAAGCCGAGAGCAAATGACTGTTCACTTAAAGTCGCTGCTGAAGGTTCAGGATGCTTCATGAGCACAATCTGGGATTTCAAATTGGATATCTGACAAGTAATGAATGGCAACAATTGGAAAATGTATAATGAGATAAACAGAGTTTGGCACTTAACACACTGCAATACGATGTAGGGAGTTTTTGTTAACGGTACTGCAATTTCCCATGAGCCAACGCGCTGCCTGCATTTGTGAACATTGTGGAGATGTCATGTTGTTGCTGGAGCTCTGGCTGACGGTGTCTAAAGGGCAGGTGTTCACTGAATACCTCCTGCCTGTTTGTTGGCAGGAAAAAAGAGAAACTAGTACGTTGCTGTGGTTGTGTTTTTGTGACTCATGGACTGAATGTAGGAAGTGTGCAGGACGAGTGTGAGTCTCCTCCAGCAACAACACCGTCAGCATCTCATGTTTACACTGTGCACAATGATGATGGCACTTTGTTTGTGAACACTTTTGCAGAGGCAGCCCTTGTGTGGATGGACTTTTTAAAGCGCTAGTGTAAATGTACATAATATATTGTAAACATATATTTGTGTATATTTTTCTGTGTTGTTTTAACTGAGATTCTAGTTTTGTTACTGAGGTTTTTTTTCTTCCAGTCCCCTGCAAACTGAGGCACTTTGTTTCAGCTCCTTCAGTGTGAGGCACAGTGGACGTAAGAGACTTTTCTTACTGATTTGCACTGAAAATAAAAATCAGGAAAGACGGGAGGCTGAACTTTGATGTTCTGAAGCTTCACAAGCCACTTTGATGACTTCACCAGCACAGGAGAGGACGTCCGCGTCCTGGCTGGTCACCTTTCAAAATAAAAAGCTACAGCGTGAGTTTACAAGCTGTTGGTTGAAGTTCCCCGAACACGGGTCCAGTCGGTGGAAAAATCAGGCTGCTGAAGCTTCAGTGAACTGAAGAGAAAATGACAATGTGAAAAGTTCTGTTTTTTCTTTTTAATCTCTAATGCACTGACGTTCAGTATGTCCACATGATGCCAGCAAAGTTGTTTTGTCTCCTTCCACGAAGCAGGTTGTTGTCACTAGAAACCTTTACTAAGCAGTAGGTGGATTTTAAAGCACTGACTTGACTTTTAAGCAAATAACTTAAAGTGAAGTTTAAGGAAACATCCTTTAAGCATCAGATTTTCTGCGTGAGCCCTCATTTTAAACGTCAGTATAGCTGCTGTTAGTAACCGTACAATCAGTCAATGGGGTAAAATGCTTGGTTTCATCTTTTTGCTGATTCCAACTTTTAACCTGATGATTTTTTTTTTTTTTTTTTTGATATCACTGTGAACTGAAAATGTCAAGATTCTTTTGACATTTTTTGCTTTTCACATTTCGAAAATGATAATTATGAACTACTGTCTCATTTCGCTGCTCACCAGATGTTAGATGACGTTAGATTAAAGGAGGATTCAGTGTAGAAAGAGATTTTTATGAAAATGACACAGTATTATTACAGTGTTTAAAACACAGCTTCGCGTGGACGCTGTCTTACTTTCTGTATATTGTGTTTTTTAAAGGGGACTTTTTTTCTTATAGCTCTTCTTTACCGTTGCATTCCTCTGTGATACTTTAAGGCATGTTCGTGTTTACTAAGAGACCAGAATGTGTTGAATTCGACACGGACGATCGCGTGATTATGCACAATGTGTTTCTGTTTTTCTGTTTCTGTGGATGCAGGCAGCTGCTGGATCTTGTTTCTCGACCTCTGTGAAATGACATAGAAAATTGTATTATCGTAGCAAAAACTGCCCGTTTTATTGCAGTGTTTTATGTCATTCAAGTTATAAGAATATGTGTAACGGCTCACCCTCCCGTGCCACAATTTGAGAATAAAAAAAAGTGTATTTTACAAAGTTTTTCAGACCTAAATTAAAACATTCTATTAAAAGATTGGTTACCCCTAAATACGCTGCCTCTGTCTTCATTTCAAAATAAACTGTAGTTTTTATATACAAATTCTGTCTGTAAAATCTGAATTAACACTTGAAGTACTCATATATTAATAAAGTACATACATAAAATCTTTTTTTAATTACAATAAAATTTGTATTAAATTCCACCATATCAAATATACACTGCTCAAAAAAATAAAGGGAACACTTAAACAACACAATGTAACTCCAAGTCAATCACAATTCTGTGAAATCGAACTGTCCACTTAGGAAGCAACACTGATTGACAATCAGTTTCACATGTTGTGCAAATGGGAAAGTCAACAGGTGAAAATTATAGGCAATTAGCAAGACATCCCCAACACAGGAATGGTTCGACAGGTGTATTAAAAATAAAAAATAACCACAGACCTCTTCTCAGTTCTGATGCTTTCTGGCTGATGTTTTGGTCACTTTTGAATGCTGGCGGTGCTTTCACTCTAGTGGTAGCATGAGACGGAGTCTACAACCCACATAAGTGGCTCAGGTAGTGCAGCTCATCCAGGATGGCACATCAATGCGAGCTGTTGCAAGAAGGCTTGCTGTGTCTGTCAGCGTACCGTCCAGAGCATGGAGGTGCTACCAGGAGACAGGCCAGTACATCAGGAGACGTGGAGGAGGCCGTAGGAGGGCAACAACCCAGCAGCAGGACCGATACCTCTGCCTTTGTGCAAGGAGGAACAGGAGGAGCACTGCCAGAGCCCTGCAAAATGTCCTCCAGCGGGCCACAAGTGTGCATGTGTCTGATCAAACGGTCAGAAACAGACACCATGAGGGTGGTATGAGGGGCCGATGTCCACAGGTGGGGGTTGTGCTTACAGCCCAACACCGTGCAGGACGTTAGGCATTTGCCAGAGAGACAACAAAATTGGCAAATTCGCCACTGGCGCCCTGTGCTCTTCAGAGGAAAGAGTACCTGTGACAGATGTGACAGAGTCTGGAGACACTGTGGAGAATGTTCTGCTGCCTGCAACATCCTCCAGCATGACCGGTTTGGCAGTGGGTCAGTAATTTCTTTTGGGGGCCGCACAGGCCTCCATGTGGTCACCAGAGGTAGCCTCACTGCCGTTAGGTACAAAGATGAGATCCTCAGATCCCTTGTAAGACCATATGCCGATGCCGTTGACACTGGGTTCCTCAGTGTCAGACAATGCTAGACTTCATGTGGCTGGAGTGTGTCAGCAGTTCCTGCAAGACGAAGGCATTAATGCTATGGACTGGCCCCAGACCTGAATCCAATTGAGCACATCTGGGAGATCATGTCTCGCTCCGTCCACCAACGGTGCCACGTTGCACCAAAAACTGTCCAGGAGTTGGTGGATGCTTTAGTCCAGGTCGCCCAGGCGCCTGGAGATCATACAGGCACGTGGAGGTCACACACACTACTGAGCCTCATTTTGACTTGTTTTAAGGACATTACATCAACGTTTGATCAGCCTGTATGGTGTTTTTCCACTTTAATTTTGAGTGTGACTCCAAATCCAGACCTCCAGGGGTCGATACATTTGATTACCATTGATAATTTTTGTGTGATTTTGTTGTCAGCACATTCAACTATGTAAAGAACAAAGTATTTAATAAGAATATTTAATTCATTCATTAATTTGAAATGTAATATCAAGTATTTCACCAGCAGATGGCGACATTTCTTACAGCTTCGAAATAATCAGGACTCTGTACCATAGAGCAGAAAACATCCTCCCCTCCACAGAAGTCAAAAATAAGGAAGACAGGCATCTGAAGAGGGAAAACACCACATACCTGGCCACTAACACACTGAGAAAGAGACTCGTCCATCCCGAAGACAGGATACCAAGACTGAAGAAGAACAATGTGGTGTCTGCTGTTCAGTGCAGTGAACAGTGCTCCGAGCTGCACATTGGAGAAACCAAACAGCTGCTCCACAGGAGGATGGACAAGCACAGAAGGAGCAACACCTCAGGGCTTGAATCAACTGTGTACCTTCATCTGAAGGACAAAGGACCGATGTATGGACATTTTTGGTCCATTTATGGACCAAAATGTACAAATACTGGGTAGAGGAGACAGGTGGTTTGAGAGAGGAGTGAGGGAAGCTTTGCATGTGCAAATAAAAAACCCCTCACTCAACAGAGGTGGAGGCCTCAGACACAACTTATCTTCAACCTACCATCCTGCCCTTTCATCCATCCCCAGGAAAATCAGGCCCAGTTCACACATCCACCAGGTTGACCACACTTAATGGGGGCAGGAGGAGGTGAAACCAACCTGGAGGATAAATTCGTCAGTAGCCAACGTCCCTCAGACCGATGAAGCTCTGTGGATGCAGAACCAAACGTCTCCTAAAGAAAATAATCCAGCTTCCATAACTCAGCTTTCAGACATCGAAGATATATTTAACTGACCTGAGATCTGTTTGTTTCTCCTTATATCAACTGTTTCCTGAGAACTCAGGAAGCTGAGGGTGACGTGGCATTAGCAGCAGGTTTCGGCCACAAACGATGACGATCAAACCGGCTGAATTATAAAGTTTGGTCCAGTTGTCAATATTTTTTATCAGTTGTTATCAGTTATCGATGCATAAAACCAGTAGTTACTGTGAACTTGACTTTCACTTCGCTCTTCAACCACATAGTTTCCAAACACGTCCGCCACAGTCGTCAGAGAACTCGGACTAACAGAAAGAAATATCTTTTAGTTTTCACCGTTTTGCACCATTAACGGTAAAAGATTAGACTCTTCCCGTCTGTTCGTGCGTTCTTACAAACATCATCATGTATCCTGTCTTTTTTTTAGAAACACTGAAGGAGCTGTGTTAATTTAAACATTTATCTCAATTAACGATCTTCACACCTCCCACTGCTCGTCTTCTTTTTTCCAGGGTGTCACACACGTCATTGTGCTGATGGAGCAGTCACAACATGCATCTGTTGAGTCTTCATTGGATCTTCTTTTTGATAAAGTGCCTCAGATTTTGCTCTAAATGCGGAAACATGTTAATTTTACTGTAATAAATTTGAAATTTTTAATGTTTTGCAGGATCTTGGGCAGGTGTCTGCCATTTCGGACCTCGTAAAGAAGTCTTTCTGCATCTCAGCTGATCACATATAATGAATCCACAGGAAGTGGTTGCTTTTTCTCTCCAGAAGATGCACTAGTTTAAAGACTGACAGCGAGAAAAAGCGCGAACAGCAGATAGAAAAGGGAGTGAGAAAGTCACGATGGCTGAGTTCTGGTGGATGAAAGCATTTTTATTTGTGATGTTGGTGACTGAGTTCACAGGTAAGGATCATTACTCATCCTAGTTTGTTAATTTATACTGTAGTGACATTATTAACAATGTTATATTAACTAATTTCCATGTAAGGCCAAGGACTGTCTGTTTGATACGGCTGTTGACTGTATGACTAAAGATGAGACACGTTAGAAATCAACCCTCACATTAAATTAAACATAGTTATCATGTCATATCTTTATCTTATTTTCCCCGATTTTCTCAGGTGCAGCAAAGTTAGAATTGTTGTCCATGAAAGTCAGAGGCGGAGATGACGTCACTTTACTTTGTGGAAATGTGATAGATGATCGGGATGAATGTGACAGTACGAGCTGGATGTTCAGTGGTTCAGGAAACTCAACAACAGTAGAGCTGATTAAACTTGGGCAGGTTGATAAAGAAGCCAAATCTAAATCAGACAGACTGAGTGTTACACAGAACTGTTCTCTGATTATAAAGAAGGTCACAGGTGAAGATGCTGGTCGTTACACCTGCAGACAGTTTATATCAGGACAACAACAAGATGGAGAAACTGAGGTTGATCTGTCTGTTGTTACCAGTGAGTATTTACATCATAATGTCTTCAGCTCAAGGTAAAACTGAAACTTCTATTAACTTGTGTGAAGTGTGAAGGAACTGATGCTAACACTAGAAGAATGCAGCAGTTTAGCATCAGAATATGTTGATTTATGTTTTAATCGTGTACGTGAAGTTTGAAGATGACGCCATTGTTTCTAATTTAGTTACAGCAGATGGTTGTTGAGATGCTTCCTGTCTGAACAGTCTGTGTTGTTTCATTAATTAAGGTGACAGCACGACAACAACTAAATCAACGACTGAAAACACCACAACAGCTGCTACAAACACAACAGCTGCTACAAACACAACAGCTGCTACAAACACAACAGCAACTACTGAAGCTTCATTCGTACATGGTAATGATTGTGTATATGTGCCTCTAGAATATCTCTGTCCTCCTTTCATTCTCTCTCTGTGTATATATATATATAAAATCAAATAAATATCAGAGCAACACATCTCATATGATCATATATATGTATAACCTTGACCCTGACCGGTTGGTATAAACTGTATAATGACATTTGCACATCTTACTCTCCGAGTGTCAGAGCAACGCTTGCTTTCAGTCAGTTCCTGTGTTCACTCACGTCTGGGTCACTGTATGTTGTCGTTCTCCTCACGTCTGACTCTTTTAAACTAATAAGAAGCTGCTGTTGTCTTTTAGCTATAGATTTTTAAAGTGAGAAAAAAAACGAGCTGTAGCATTTTTAATGTCTTTATTCTCTTTGCAGCTTTGTTGAGGCTCAAAATTGTGATTGTGTGTTTGGCTGCACTGACATTTATTGCTGTGGCAGTTAAAAAAAACATGAGAAATAAAGGTGAGAATCGTCACTGACGATCAAAACATTTTGTTCAACCTGGATTTTGTTGTTGAAGCTACAGTCGATTCTGTTTTGTATTTCAGGAAATAAAACCCAGAACGAAAACACTGTGAGTTTAAATTAGGATTTTAAAAGTAATTCTAATTCTATAGTAACCTTAGATCTAATACCTCACAACATTTGTGTTTTCAGGGACTGAGATTAAATCCTGCAGAGACTCAGTCTGGTCTGGTCTGGACCAGTCAGGACACGGTGAGATCTACACACTAAATGATGAAGGTGTGAACCATATAACCACAATCCACATGTTACTG
>JAUYWH010019304.1:0-19594 GCA_034779795.1 Ctenopoma multispine
TCAGTGGACATTTATGCAGGTGACCTAAGTGCTAACTTTATTAATTGTCCCCGACACAGATCCAGGATTGGTCAGAGCGTGACAGACATGCTGTCCCCGTGTGATGTGATTTAAAATATACAATAACTGCTGCTAAATATATGTTATATTTATATATGTTATGAATATCAGCACCATCTGTCTGTCACCTGTCTGCAGCGGTGGAGACAGCTTCTGTCCCCCCCGCAGAGACTCAGAGCCGCAGTATCTGGCTAATTGTCGGCGTGGTCGTGCCTGTTGTGTTGGCCGTCTTCATCATCATCATCCTCTACTGGAAGCTGTGTGGCTCAGAGAAGCTGGAGTTTCAGCCAGATGCCATCAACACCATCCAGCAGAGACAGAAGGTCAGAGGTCAACAGGAAGTTAATCTGTCGTATTTATAAGCACAGACAGCTGATATGTGTGTCTTCTGACAGCTTCAGGCCCCCAGTGTGAAAGGTTTTGACTTTGCCAAGCTCCACCTGGGCCAGCACAGTAAAGATGACATCATGGTCATCCAGGAACCTGGCCCAATGCCTGCCCCAATCAAAGAGGCCACGCCGTCCGATGGTGGAGACCTCAACACCCCCAAATTAAAAGGCTCATCTACCAAAGTGGGCCGGTCCAGCCGCCGTAGGGGAAGGTCAGTAACACAGGACATAGTGCACTGGTCTACCCCCAACCTCAGCACAATAACCACACCTCCAAAAACCCTTAAAAAGGTTAAGACTGGACACAGTGTCCCTCACTGTCTACATCAACAACTAGTAAATATTTTAAAGTACATGAAAAATTTACTTTATCCTGAATATTTCCTAAATGCTGACATAGTTTTCTCTCTCCGGATTCAAAAGTAATCTGGTCTGATCCAGAAAAAAAATGTCTGTCTCTGAGTTTACAGTTTCTTCTTGACATAAAACAAGATGGCAAAAATCAGGTTCAAGTGATTCTTGATTCGTGATTAATCTGCTAATTCATTTACCAGTTTCTAAAAATTATAAGAAACATACTTACTTGGGCTAGCAAGTAGCTCAGTTGGTAGAGCAGCTTTCAAATTGGATCAAAATTATCTGGAGTAGTTTATTGGCACTGTGTTGTACATTTAGGGTTAGGGGTTAATGACTGCTTATGTATTTGAAATACTGTGACGATGAAACAGCATGACTGTACAGAAACATATGTTGTTACTCAAATGGTATTGTCATTCAGTTTCAAAGCCCTGTTTTAGTTATAGCAGCATCAGTAAAATAATTTAGAGAATTACTGTTCTGCCTAATGTCACTAATTTGCATCATAGCTAAATTTATACCTGTTATATAGTTTATAAAAACAATTCTCAATGCTCCACATTCTGATCATCATGCTGCAGCTCCTACGTCCCAACAGCAACTGAAGCACAAATATTTCTCTCTGTCAGGCTCAGCCCATCAGATGGTGACTCGTTGGGCAGTGACCAATCCAGTGGCAGGGAGTCAGCAGAGGAGAGCACCCGACCTGTGGCCACCCCCAGCGAGGGGAAACAGCACCGCAAAACAACCAAAAATGGTCAGAACATGCAGCAACTTCATCACGTGATCTAGAGTCAGAGTACTCCCACTTAATTCTGGGTTCAGACTTTATCACAGCATTTATTCACACAATATTCTGAGAGTTTTGTAACTTTACTGAGAATATTCCAACTGTATTCTCATTTTATGGCACTAACACAAAGATTAAATGTTGATCAGAGAGAGGCAGAGAGAAGGATGGGGAATGAAAGTGTGGAGGATCAATGACAATATATTTTTTCCAACTTCATCTCTCTTTTCTTTTTAATGCTTCTGGACTGAAGGGAGGAGCAAGATGGGTGAGCTTCATGTCATCACCGTAAAAGTCATAATGAGAGTCATGATAAGAGTCATAGTTGTTACAGTGATATAATTAATTTCAACTATACTTCAGATTTTACTTTACTTTACTTTGCTTGGCAGACGCTTTTATCCAAAGCGACTTACATGGAGCTAGTGATGAGTGTCTGGCTCAGAGACACACCTGGTAGGGGATGGGCTAGGAGTCAGGCTGGGATTTGAACCTGCGACCTTCTGCATCCCAGTCTGACGCTTAACCCAATGAGCTACCAGGCCAGATTTTTTATTTGTTCACCTTATGAGTGCCCATCATTTAGTAACATCAGGAGGCATTAAGACATTTTGACTTTTACTGCATGACTATGTTGTTTAAATGACACCACATTAGCTCTGCACATCCAGTATGTTCCAGTATATTGTCCAGTTATGTCTTGCCAAAGCTCTAGTAAATGTGAAAACTTTTTTTTACTTCTACACTACACAAAATGACAAAAACAGATAAAATGTTCCATCTCTCCAACAGCTCCATCAAGCAGTGGTCCAGACGAACTTCTCTCTTCGTCCTCCATCTTTGACCACGTGGACCGCTTATCTCGAGGCTCATCTGACGGCACCCGTCGGCAGGCCAACAAGGTGCAGCTGATCGCTATGCAGCCGCGTCCGAGTCCCCCACAGCTACACACCACATCGCAACTAAGCCCTACCCTCACAGAAAAGGTCAACACAGAGGTGAGACAATCAGAAAACAAATCAAACACTGCACGCCATGTGGACGTTTTAGACCTGTCCAACCCTCCCCCTCATATGCTCCTGCAGGTGGCGCTCAGACACAAGTCTGAAATCGAGCATCACAGGAACAAACTACGGCAGCGGGCTAAGAGGAGGGGGCAGTGTGAGTTTCCCTCCATGGACGACATAATGGACGCCTTTGGAGACGGGCCGGTGCAGAGCGAGGTGGCTCAGCGGCTTTACAGCTCCGCCCATGACCACATGGACTGCATCCTGCAGGCCGACGCTCCTTCGCCCCCCACCCCCACTGACTCTAGGAAAAGGTCAGTCGGTACCTGAGAACAACTGAGCTGACAAATGTCCTTAAGTTAACTTCAAGACAACTCTTGGAGGAATTGAATGAGTTATGAAGAACATTTAGATAATTTAACATGTACAAGATAACAAGGCAGAAACAGAAAAATTCTTGGTATTTTATATATTATATTATATAGAAAACAATTTACCTCTGGGATTAATAAAGTGTTTTGAATCTTGAATCTGAATTATTTATAGCATAGTATAAATTCAGTCACATCCTTAAACTTTATATGAGGAAACACCAGATCATTACATCAAAATTACATGGAATAATATATAAGACGTACATTTTTTCTTTTGTTAAGTTTTTGTATTTTGGAAAAAAAATTTAAATAAATGTCAAAACCTGAGATGATGTTCATGTGTTTAGTATGAATGTTGATTTCAGCAAATGCTCTGCAAAACTTATGTGTAAACACTATAAATGTAAATTTCTCTGTATTTCCAGAGGGAGACGCTCCCCTCGGGGTCGGCGGGCACAGCCAGGACCTGGAAGTCTTCCTGATACAGACAGAGACCGGCTGCTCACTGATCAGAGCGCTACCTACAGGAAATACCCAGGACTTAATAATGTAGCTTACATGGTGAGACAAAATCTGAACTTATAGGGGATTTCTATCAGTGTGAGGTTGTTTAATCTTGTGGTTTGACTTGGGATCTACAGAGAGTATTTAACTGGGTTTTACTAAACCTATACTCAAGGTTGTGGGATTTCAAAAGTGGGCTATATATTTGATTCAGTCTTATCATCAAAGTAATAAACAAGATGTATTTTTATTCAGAGTCATCCTGCCCTAGTAGATATATTATATTCAGATGGAGTGAAATATTACCAAATGTTATTTCATAGTATTTCACTCCACAAGAAAAACAGAAGACTTTTTACATCTAACTTAGGCCTCTAAAAGTTTACAGTTTACTAATAAAAATCATGTAAAATGTTTGGGGTTTAGAATATCCACATGGTGATTCAGTTACTTTAAAACCTGACCTTCTGGAGACTGAGGCTAAGAATGGATTCACCAAAAATACCCACATTAAAGGGTTAAACTTGATTTAGGATGGTGCCATCATAGGACAAAATGTACATGTGTTATCCTTTTAGAGTTGAGAACATAAACATGCTGAGCTGTTCAGTACATGTTCATTAAATGTAAATTGCACAGGTCACTGTGCACAGGTACAGGTGCACATCACTGTTTACTTTGCTTTGTCTCTCATAGTCGGACCCTGACCTGCCCCCAGACCATGGCAGCCCCTCTCCCACTGATGAGGTTTTTGACTCTGCTTCAGCCCCACCCCCCTACATGCCCCCCCAGCCATCCATCGAGGAGGCCCGGCAGCAGATGCACTCCCTCCTAGATGACGCCTTCGCTCTCGTGTCGCCGTCCTCGCAGGGCAGCGCCGGGGTTAGCGGGGTAAGCCCTGCCCTGCCTAGCCCCTCCCCTCAGTACTGCCCCCCAGGCAGGCAGTGGGGTTCTTACCCCGCAGCCCCTTCTCACAGCCCTTTTTCAGCAGTGAGTGTGTCAACCTGCAGCTGAGGCCCAATACTTCTGTGATGACTCCATGTAAAATTTTCATTATCTTCTCTTCTTCCTGCAGAGGTACGCAGAGCTAGGAATGTCTCCCACATCAGCCCAGAGCCTACTGCAGAGGTCAGTGTTGCACTAAAAATCAGGTCCACATCTGTAGATGAGACCTGAACTAGTACTGATACTAGTCTGTTTTATGCAGACAGGGACTGAGCTCAGGAGGGTATGTTTCCACTGGGGATCAGCTGCAGGAGCCAGTTTACCCCAACAGAGGGCGGTATGAGGACCCTCCCTCCTCCTCCAGACCCCGACCTGTAGGGGGCAGCACAGGTATAGTCTTCTGGATTTATTAATCATATCCTTCAAAATTCAATTCAATTCAATTCAAATGTAGTCACATTTTGATTATAGGTAGTTCCTGTCGTGATCTTTTATTCACATTTTTTTTTACTTCCAGGTGCACAGCTTCACCATCTGACCCAGGTGGGATTATCCAGTCAGATTGGTGTGTACCCTGGGGTGGGTCGCAGTATGTCTGGCCCCACTGGCTCAAGTTGGAACCAGCAGCACTCAGACCAGGATCTATCCAGACCAGGAGCTAGCAGAGAGAGTGTAAGTCCACTGTGGGAAGTGGGGACCAAACTAAGTAGTTCTGTTCTGTAATTGTCAGTGTAGCAGTTGGAGGTGTGGTGAAGACCAAGACGGAATCCAGACAATACTCCAAAAATGTCCTGATAAGACTAGTGGTAAAGAAGAATGTTCAAATCAGCCCTGATCAACCCAGGCTAGACTAGTTCAGTCATATAGAACAGACCAGTTGAGACTAAAAGTATGCAGAAAACTATACAACAGTACTGCATACAGCAGCCTAGAGATGTTCTGACTAAAGCATTCTAATAGCAGCCCTGATCAGTGTTACACAGTGCTGACCTGATCGTTTTAAACCAGACTAGCCCACCTCAGTCCAGACTAGAAGAGACCCATCCTGTGGTTAAGATGCTACTGACTTGGAGGGTGTAAATGTTACTGTTCTCATCAGTCTAAAAGTGGAAAATGTTTCCTCAGATATTTGTGTTGATTTCTTTCCTGACAAATTTCAGGAAAATGCTCTGTGGTTTTTCCTGTTGTATCCGGATACATTGTAATAACCTCCCAATTCCTTCTCCCCACAGGTGCTGTCATTCCCTGAGTTCTCCTCTTCCTCTATTTTCCAGATGCCCAGCTCGTCATTGCGAGACCCATCGGCTCCTCCTCTTCTCCTGACCTCACCGACTCCAGAATACCCGCCAGAGGATGCCTCTCCTTCTGCCCACACTTCTGCCTCTCTTATAAAGGCTATCAGGGAGGAGCTACGACGCCTGGCCCAGAAACAGGCTGCAGTGACCAGCTACCCTTAGACTGATTTGGACCAAGATTCAACTGATTTTGATGTTATAAATCACTCATCAGAAAAAATCAGAGCCCATAAGGACTGGATTCAAACCCTGACATTAATCTACACTCTGGAGTCTCTTGAGCTAAACTACATCCGTGCCGCTAAACCCAGAGTAAATCCTGCCTACGATCCATGTGTGAAAATTAAGGACAGTGTCTTATGACTGAAAGACCTCCGGTACTTTACAGGGTCCCATCTGTCTACATATCCTCTTTCAGCTTCAGTTTTGTTGAATGGGAGTTTGACTCTTCATATTTCCACTGAAGTGCTTCCTAAACAGGTTTATCCTTCCTGAGGTTTTAGAGTGGCTCATCCTTCCCGGAGTTGTGTACAGCATGATGCCGCCATCTTCTGGAATGAGTCGTCTGTCCTGGAGTTCTGGAATAAATGGCACTCTGAAATGGGGCATGCTTTCAGACCTTCTGCAGGATCGGATCCCTCCTGATTGTCTGTAGTGGATGGTCCCTTCTGATCTTCTCGAATGGATAGTTCTTCATGGAGTTCTGGAGCGCATTCCTGAACTCCTGAAGTTGATCATCCATCTTTAAGATCTGTAAATGGTGGTCCCGCTTGATCTTCAAGGGTGGACTGTCCTTTTGGAGTTTTGGGATGGATTGACCATCCTGACCGTCTAGGGTGGATTTAAGTAGAAAACATCTGGAGTTTTGAAGTGGATGATCCCCCTTGACCTTCTGGATCACCTGGTCCATACTGGAGTTCTGGAGTGACTTGTTTCTCCTGACCATTTGGAATGGATGCTCCCTCCTCGAGATTTGGAATGATTTATGCTTTTTGGATAAATCTAGAATGGTATTTAATTACTGATCTTCTGGAGTGGATGAGTTCTGAACTGTCCCACATAACCTTCAGTTGGGTAGTTCCCCCTGATGGCCTGAAGAGGTCCCTCCAGAATTTCTAAAGTGGATTGTCCCTTTGGATCTTCTGTGGTGCTAACCATCAGCCTCATATCATCTTCTCATTAACCACTTATTGCCTTCCACCCTACCATATGACACAAGGGTCAGTCTCTGGTCATTAACCATATCAATGAGGTCTTTGCACTGTCGACAGTTAAGGGGGCGTAAAGGTCCTACAGCATGGGACATAAAATAGGAAAAAAGGATATATAAATATCTATAAAATGAATATAAATATATGTAAAGAGATAGAACCCCAATGAGCACAATATTAATGTAAGAGTTATTATTGGAGTATTGAGATGTAACTTATTTTTTATTGCTTATATATCAAAATATACTTTAAATCATTTATTTTAATGAAAAAAGACCAAACTACTGTTCTATGTTGTGACCCTCTTGTGTTTCTGCTCGCTGTAGATTTTGAGCCAACGTTTGTTTCTCTGTAGAGATGTTTGCTAAGCTGCTCACTTGCGTGTTCATGTATCAGTGGCAAAAACAAAAATTCCTGCTAATGCATCGCTTTAATATCAAGTTTTTTGTCGCTGATTTGGTGCATCCATCCGTCTGTGGGCAGAAAACTGTAGGTAAGAAAAAGTTAATAATGCTTCTGTAATGTGGCAGAGATGGGAAACAGTCACTCATCACATCCAGAGACTAAAACTAAAAATAGAGCTGTGTACCACAAGGTCTGTGTTGTTTATTACTCACAAGAAAACAGATTCTTGTGTTTAACTGAATTTCATGAGTACTACAGTGGAAGGAAATACACTTAATACTACCTCTGAACTGGAAGGTAGACAAACAGGACCCCGAACAGAATCAACACAGATATTAGTAATGTTCAGGCTGTTTAGATGTAAAGCAACTATTCTTACCATTTCTCATTAGAAGTGCAGTGACAATAAAATATGTAATATCGGATAAGACTGACATGAGTGGAAGAGGAAAAGTCAAAGGAGCTGGTTTGTCCCAGTTTGGTGGCAGCTGGACCTTTCAATTAAAAGGCTTTTTCAGTTCTAACTGACTGGTGGGGAATCCTGATTACTGTATTTAAGCTCTTCAGAGTAGTTCAGGTCTTCAGGGTTTCTGAAATCACATGTGGGTCATCTGATGTGATGGTCATTCTAGAGGAGGTAGTTACATACAATACAGTCCTGATGTAGTTCCACAGGCAGCTTTACAGCTGTTTGTACTTGAATCAGGTGAAAACCCCAACCCTCAACAACTCCACATAGGTTAAATGCCTGGGACTTTGTACCACTGAGTCAGAACTGAACCTTCTAGATCTTCAAAAACCTCAGTCAAATCCAGTTTCTGCCATATAGCACTTTTGGGACAACTGTGACTTGGATGACTGAGAATCTCCACAGACATTTAGTTTTACCATGACTGGTCTAAACCCTGGTCAGATGGAGTAGTTTAGGGTTCAGGCTTCAAAAGCACATTAGTGGTGGTAAAGTAAGTTTTGCTGGAAAGTTCTAGTAAATGTTCTGCACTTATGTAGAACTTTTCTACCTTACTAGTTACTGAAAGTGCTTTTACACTGCTTCTCATTCACTTGGACACCAATACTACAATTGATCCACAGCTGCCCCAAGTTTTAGGAAAGATGTCTGTCGCTAAATCTAAATCTCCACACTTCAGACTTCTTCAGCCATACATATACATTTCCTTTACTTTACCTGGTATACTTTACTTGAACATATACATGTTCCGCATTATCTTTGATGCCTGTGAGAGGGAACAAAATAGATAATTACATTTTGCAGCAGTAATTCTGCAGATGAAAATAAACCAAATAATTATGGTAATAACTTTTATTGCTATAAATAGTAGAAGTTCCATCTATATATTTTATACCAGCACCCTTCTGATTGAAGTCTGCATCCTATGCGGAGCATAGGAGGTAGCGAGAGGGGGGAGTATGGCATTATAAGCTGACTGAGGTACAGAGGGAAAAAGTTATGTAAGGCTTATTAAACCTTAGAACCTGTTGATATCCTACAAACCTGTGAGTCTGGGCATTTTGATTCAACCCTTATACGTCATATACGTTATATAAGTGCTGGATGTAGAGCTGAATGAACAGTTTCCCTCTCTGTTGGTTGACCGTTTTCTCTGTGCTGTTGAGAAGGAATTTTTAAAATCTGCTTCATTTGAGTACAAGAGGGTTTGTTCGTCTCTGCTCCTATTCAGCATGTTTGACTCAGTTTGAGGCTTTAGCTACTCGTGATGTTCCAGTTAATGTTTAGCATGCTGCTAAAAGATGATAAAAACAAAGTTTATAAAAGTGATGAGTTGTTCCACATCAAGTTAAGAGTGAGTTAAGAGTCACAGTGCCACGAAAAACATTGTTCATCCAAATACAGTAAAAAAAAAATCATGCTTTTTTTTTTTTTTTTTTTTTTCCATTTCCAAAAGATATTTTTGAACCTAAATGAAGATGGTTAAAGTAACCGTGTATAAATGAAAGTGGATATGGTGTTGAATAGAAAACATAATATATAGAAAATATTTTATCTGTGATTGCTTTGCTCAACGAACTCAAAGATCTGCCCGGCAACGGTGCCAACACATCTTTCATAGACCAGAAACCAACTGCAGAACTTTACCCGGCTGGAGACTTTCTGATTGGACCTGGCACCTGTCAGTCCAGCTGCAGGACTCAGACCTGTCTAAAGAATCACATGGTGCTATTCAATGACTCAAGGTCAGAAACTCATAATATGACGCACACAAAAAATAAATAAAACCCTGCAGGCGGTGATGGAAAGGAGTTTTGTCTTCTCACATAAAACTCTGGATTCAACCTGCTGCTGTGCAGGTTTCACAAACTTCTGAATGTTTCCTTCTATGTTTTCTAGAGTTTCTGTGTTTTCTAGATCTGTGATCCTCAGTGAGAATCCAGCAGGTATCCAGATACACCGTGGATGTTTTATTCATGACAAAGCTATTGATTCAGACTCAAGGCAAACATGTACTGATTGGGGAGATACTCACATGTGCACATTAATACCCAATTTCAACAACCACAAGGTGTCTTGTTCACTACAACTTGTGCAAACAACATACTAACGTAAGTCTGCGGAAGATGACACACTTCATGGTAGCAACACAAAAACTCATGGTATTAATTTATAATTCAGAGATTATATTATGAGAACAATATAATCAGATATGCAAACAAGATTTACATTTTATTTTATTTACACTCAAGGACAATATTTCTTGTGAGAACTTACACATAAATAAGCTTATGTGAAAATTGTAAATGCACAAAAAAGGCTTAAAAAAACTCACTGTGGAATTTATTAATTTACGTCTTTGTTAGAAAATAAATGAACTTGTAAAACATAGATTCTCTAGGGAACAAAAAAAAGAAGATACTAACTTATTTCAAAAGAAACTTGAAGGACGTGAAGAAACGAGATACTAAGATATATATGCTTTGAACTATTGGAGTTCTCATAAATCCTCAAACGTTTTCAGGTAGATTGAGTCATTAGTTTTGTCATGAATGAACTTCCGTACAGCTGCTGCTTGAGTCGAACCACATTCCTGTTGATCCTGCTGGACTCTGCTCCAACAGGCAGCTTTTCTGAGCTCAGACCCAGAACAATTGAGTTCACCTCAGTCCAGCTTCCAGGTGAGATCCAGGTAACTCGGTGAATCTGCTTTGTGGAAACAGAGCCTGAGGAACAAGGGATTTTCCTGGAAACACTGCCGGCAGTCTCACCTGTTCAACAGCAGTCAGGTGAGCGTTCACCTGACATGCCACATGAACTGTTCTACCTGAACTCTGTGTGATCTGCATCCTGTGTTTCAAGTCTGAAAGAATGTGTTAAACATTAAAGAGATGTGTTCAGATTCAGGCTCCTGCATCTGATTTATTTTTATATCTTTGTTCATTTAAGTAATTTTTATTCTGAGTTTAAAAGTGAGACATAAATTATGTTTTAACCTCCTGTGGGAAAATTACTGGGCAATAGAATTTATATAGAAAAAAATCTAACTAACAAACTTTACAATAAAGTAACAGACCAGAAATTAGTAAAAAAAGAGTTTAGAGTTTAGATTTAGAGTTGATAAGAATACATTTTGAATGTTTACTGTTCAGAAATGTTAGAATAGAAGTTAAGGAGAAATGTTGTAATATTACTGAAATAGTCAGAAATAACGAGTGTTTAATTTTTTTCCATCTGTGAAACTGATAAAAAAAAATGCATCTCAGTCGTTTGACCAACTGACATATTTCTGTCTTTGCTTATTTATTTGTGTGGCACCAGCAGGCCTCCGTAGTACACACCTGATACTTGCCTTCCAGCTAAAACTGCTCCCCCCCCCCCCCCCCCCAAATCTTCCTCCCGCAGGTTCCTCGGTGACGATGCCACTTCCTGATACACCTGGACAGGACAACAACAATAGTTTGTACCTGTGGTTGTTTGTCCGCTGCAGCATGAGAAGAGAAGAACTGAACAGCAGCGTGAGTCTTTTATTTCTTTACACCTAAAACTAGTGTCGCTGTGGTTAAACAGGTGTTTTACTGTGACCGTGAACGACGTTCGACTTTAACAAACCCCGTTTACATTTCTTCCGCTTTAACATTTCCTAAGTTGACCCAACTCAGGTGTTTCTGGGCGGATCGACTCAGAAATGATCCACCTGCAAACGCGATGGTTCAGGAAATGGAAACAAACATGGGACGACTGTGGACGGTCGGTTACACAATCCACGTTTGTTCAAACCACAAAACGTTTGTTGGATATTAGTTTCATTCATGAGGTCGTTAAAGTGGCAGATTTTTAAACGCAGTAGGACTCACCTGCAGCTCTGTTCAGTTTCTCCACAGAGACAATAAAGTCAGAGTTTTTGAGGGATTCAGGCTCGAGTTTTGGTTAAGAACAGTCCAGTTTAGGTTTAATATGTAGTTTAATAAAACCCTTTCTATAATTACTGCAGTAACGTGGAGGACCGGAAACAAACCTCATCAGACCCAGTTTATTCCCAGTTTAAATTCTCATTCATGTTCCTCGGGTTCGCTAAGTCAAGTCCAAATTGAAGCTTATACTGAGACTTCTGAGACCAGTAAAAAGTAAAAATTGTAGGAGATACAGGAAATAATTGTTCACATTGGCCAGTCAGTCAGGATCTGTTGTTTTTAATCAGTGGTACAGATGTGAATCAAAGTTCAGTTAAAACCCAGAAATTGGTTTATTAGTTCCAGCAGCAGCAGCAAAACTAAATTGGCATCTTGTTAAAATGAACTTTGTATATGTAGATCAGAAAAATTGAACAGAAACTTTAACACATTTGAAGGTTCAGTTGACTAAAATCACAACAAAGATGCTGATGTTTGATTGTTCTAAGTTCCAGAACACAGCGGGTTTTATCCTGTGACAGCCGATACCATGTGTGTTTCAGGATGGATGAGAACATGAAGACTCAGCTGGTTAGCGCCATCTATCTGCAGGAGGTGGAGCTGGAGGAGCAGCCTGCAGACAACCAGCAGGATATACAGAACAACAATGGTGATCTGGTCAATAATCAATAAGCTGGAATGCTGAAGACCTGATGGTTCTGGTTCTTAGATTGTGGGCTCCCTCCTCTGTTCCTCCTCCCCTTTATCTGGGTTGAGGGTCTGGACGGAGCTATCTAAGGCTCTTAGTTTATAGAAACTCATAATTTAATGAACCTGAGTGGTAATTGCTTGTGTCTTCTCCTTGTAAGGCGCTTTAGATAAAAGAGGGCGAAGTAAAGTAAAGTAAAGTACTGTCTTTGACCAGTGTTTAGGAGGAAATACAGGTTTGTCTACCCAGTAAACAAAGCATGCATGTTTTGGGTATTGTCTGCAGGTGTGGTTTTCTGTCTGTCTACCACTGTTCACGTTTATCTGAACCTATTGTTTGATTCCTTGCTTTACCAGTCTTTATTTTTGATTATACACTTTATGTAACAGTGCTATGAGACTCCGCGTTAACAGTTTTTAACCAAAAACATTTTTGGTAACTGTGGTTGTTTTGACACGTTTCAGTGTTTCACCACAGACAGTTTGTGGTTCTCACTCCCACAGTGACAATATCACATGATTTACTTATCGTTATGTTATTAATCATCAGCTTTGGGTTTTCCTTCAGCTTCAGATCAGACGTACACGGTGGAAGATGCTGTGGAAACGATCGGTTTTGGTCGATTCCACGTCATGCTCTTTGTCATCATGGGCAGCACAAACGTAAGGAAATAAGATTCAGCTCATCACCACGCTGAAAACAGGACTCGTTAAACCTTTAATAGAGGTTTCACGGCCTTCTGCAGAACCTGTTAATAAACTGTATAATCTTTGATTCAGTGTACACAGATTATGCAGCACACTGTGTATTTCTGTGTGTACGTAGATCGTGGAGGCCATGGAGATCATGCTGCTGGCCGTAGTTTCTCCAGAGATTCGATGTGAGTGGGGTCTGGACGACTGGCAGGTCGCCCTCGTCTCCACTGTAAGTGTTCACACAGTACTTCATACATTACACGTAGCTGATACACCTGACAGAGGTACTTCGATATATTGTGATTATGTTTTTTTCAACTGCAAATTATGTCCATAAAGGTACATTTAATTTTAAAATTAAAGTATAGTTAATCTAATAAAGTCCTCAGTCTTTCACTTCAGTCATTTTTATTTCTGACAAACTGTCAGTATTACAGTTTATTCCAACTTAACTGAATGCAAATATGTGGACTACTGTACAATTACAGTTATTTAGAACATTTAAAAGTTTGATTAGTATTTTACATTTGTAAACAAAATATCGATATTTGGTCTCCCTGTGTCAATACAATATCGCCACGGAAAAATATTGCGATACTATACTGTATCGATTTTTTTCCCCCCACCCCTAATTTGCAGTAGTCCCAGCCTCTTCTGTCTGATCTGTATCTGATCTGGACCTGGCTGTACCAACCTACCAAACCCTCTCAGAACTTTTCTAAATGATGTTTCTGTTTTTTCAAATTAGTCAAAATAATTTCTGAGTGAACTTTGCCTGTTTCAGGACCACTGTAGCAATAAAAGTAGTAGTAAAAGTAAAGTAAGTAAAAATTTGTGTTTTCCTCTCAGATGGTGTTTCTTGGTTTCATGGTCTGTGGAGTTCTTGGCGGATATGTCGCAGACAGATACGGACGATGGAAGGTTAAACTTACTTCAATATTTACTGTGTAGATCACATCTAAACTGCAGCCAGAGTGTGTGTCTGAGTATTATCAGTGTGTGTGTGTGTGTGTGTGTGTGTGTGTGTGTGTGTGTGTGCGCGCGTGTGTGTAAACCAGGTGGTGTTTGGAGGGTTTGTATGGAGCGCCTACTTTTCCATCCTCACTTCATTTGCTCCGTCGTATGGTTGGTTCATCTTTCTGCGCAGCATGGTCGGCTGTGGGGTCGCAGGAGTGTCTCAGGGGTCAGTTTGTGTGTAAATATACACATTAACACACACAGTAATGTTCACGTTGTTCCAAAAATTGCTGTTTAGTGGCAGATGAACTTGACCAACCAGTCAGAACTGATGAAAAACTCAAAAACAAGTCCAGTTTCCACTAAAGAGAAATTTTTGTGAGTAACCGCGAGTAATGATTAGAATCTTCAGACGTTCATGTTGTTGTTTCAGATTTGTATTGAAGACGGAGTTCATCCCAGCGAAGTATCGAGCATACCTGCTGCCTCTGGCCAGTGTGAGTCCAAGATTCATTTCCTGTCCTGGTTTTTGTTCCTTTTCTTCTTGACCATGGATCTAATGTTGCATACATTCATACTTAGATTACAGACTGCACAAAACAGAGGAAAAGTATCTGGTGTTAACACGTCAAAGCTTCTCTGTGAGCTCTGTGACACTTCGAATCAGAGAACAGGTTGTAACGTGAGGCAAGCTTCATATTGCTGATGTAGAGAGAAAGAAAAACTCTCATATCTACTAACTGTTATATATCAGGTTAAATAACTTCTCACAAACTGTTCCCACAACAACCTGCTGAGAAAAAGAAGAAGTTAAGTGCTCGTTAAGGAAGTTTAAAGGTGAAACTGAACAAGAGTCTAGACAATATAAAACTGTATAATTGGCACAAAATATTAACCATTTTTATTTCATGTATATAATAGTGTGTCAGAGATAGAGCTCTGTGGTACTGTGTTTAATAGTGAGGTTGTCACGACTGTCTGTGTCTTCAGATCAGAATTAAACATTTATTTATATTGTTGTTAGGACTCTCAAAATAATGTGTTTTTAGTTATAGTTCCATAGAAAATTTTGACCTGATGCTTCATTGCAATTTGACCGAACTACTGTGGTTTTGGATGAGAAGATGCTGCTTGGCCTCATGAATGGAACATTACATTTAAAAAAGTATTTCAAGGCTGACACGCCTGGACACGAAGCAGATTAATTAAGTATCGATTAATCGATTGACAGCCCTAGTTTTCGTTTGTTTTGTATTAAAAGTATTGTTGAGTTTTTTCAATCTCTGCTTCTTTCTTTAGTTTAATTCTGTTGTCCGGTGAAGATCTTTGGTTCACCAGGTGTTCTCAGACTCAACTGATTTCCTGTCTGAAATGTGATTTCATCAGATCCCAGCATGCTTTCTGTTTGTGTATCAGATCTTCTGGATGACGGGCTCCATGCTTATCATCATCCTGGGGATGGTCGTGGTTCCCACTTTAGGCTGGAGGTGGATGATCCGAATCTCCATCACCCCAAGTGTCATCCTCATATTCCTCTTCAAGGTGAGATGTCCTCCTTATCAGTTTGTCTGTCTCACCTGTCTGAATGTTTTCTGAATCTGAAACCTAGGGGTTTGTCAGTCAAATCAGGTCTGTGGTCAAAATCTAGTTTATTCCAGTTGAAGAAATTAGCTAAAATAAAGCCAAATCTGTCTAAGCAGCATTTGAGACAGTAATTTGCACTTTCATTACCACTTGGCGGATTACTGTAATGCACTTTATTGACGGGTCAGTGTTGCCTTTATTACTCATCTTCAGAGGGAGCATCTCCTTGACTTTTGAAAACCTGTGAGATGTAGATTTTAGTTGATTTTATCTGATTGTTTGTCGTCTTATTTTGTTTTTATTTTATTAGCTATTAATTGTTTTATCTTAATTCTCTGTACAGCACTCTGGTCCTGTGTGGTTGTTTAAAGTGCTTTATAGATAAAGTTGGAGTTGTTTTATTGCATTTTTAGTTAAAATTCATTACTATTTGTAATTTTAAAATGTATTTCCTGCTTAGATTATACAACTGTATTTTACATATTAAACAACAGAACAGAAGAATTCAAAATTTTGACGTGTGATCACAGCTGAAAGTTTGCAGTTTGAAACAATTAAAAGCTTAAATGTCTGAATATGTTGAGGAAACTACTTTGGGAGCAACACCAAAGAAAATAACTTCTATTTGGGGTTAAAATGGAGGTGCTGAAACAACGTGAAGCAAAAGTTCTGATAATTAGCAAAGCTGTAGTATTAACTAGAACAGCAGTAATTAAAAAACAAATATGGTGCTGACTCATCCTTCTCTTTGTCTTCACTGATTTTGAATCAGTTTATTCCAGAGTCGGCTCGTTACAACGTGTCTGCAGGAAACATCCCTGCTGCTGTTAAGACTCTGCAGTGGATCGCTAAAATGAACAGAGCTTCTCTTCCTCCAGGACAACTAGTGGAACCCACTGTGGTATGGTTGTTCTGAGCTTAACAGTCTGCAGAGAGGAATAGGTCTCTATGTGACTTTATTTTAGACAGCTAAAATAATTTATTACTCGAACCTGTTGTCTCGATAGATTCTGCATAGTGATACCTTATTAAAAGCATCTCATGCTGACTGTTCGAGGTGTTTGTGTTTCAGATTGAAAGAGGCAGTTGGAGAATTCTGCTCAGTTCATCATTCAGGAGAACATCTTTACTGCTCTGGTACTCATGGTAAGCAGATTTTATTTTGATACTAAAAACAAGGTAAACAGTACTACTGTGTATGAGTTTCAAGTAAAAAGCTATTTTCCAGGTGTTATTGACTCTATCGGGAACATTGAAGCAGCAAGTAGAGAAAGTTACACGACACTTTATTCAAGTGTGGATCTGTCTCTGATATTCTGGAAGAAGTTTGTTTTTAAACCAGGTCAGATGTTTTACTTTCTGTGTTTGTTTGTTTCATCAGGTTTGTGGCATCATTCTCGTACTACGGTTCAGTGCTGAGCAGTTCCGAACTGTTGGAGAAAAACCTGTTGTGTGTGACAGACGGCGACAGAGAACATCAGGTCAAACACATTTATGAGGATGGATTGTGTTACTGCATCCCCTTTGGATCCAGTGACTACCAGACACTGCTCATCAGTTGCCTGGGAGAGGTTGCATGTAAGTATGAGCAGAGTTTTAGTTTTAAATTTTTAGCCACCAGCGGTTTAGATTTAATAATTTCCAAATACTGAATTTATAATTATCTTCAAATTTCCCTCTTTCGCCAATCAAGCTTACACAATCAAACTTGTATACTTTCTTTAAAGGATAATACATTATTCAATTTATTTATTTATCCAGTCTATAATTTGGTTTGTCCCTGTGACACAATAGTCCTTAATGTTGTCTCAAAGTATTCATTTTACTGTGACTGTGGTGGAAAATACTATTTTAATTTGTGAAGTTTCCAAATGCCAAAATTTGTAAGTTTCTTTTATTTGAGACTGTTCACTTTTCATTAACAGGTAAACCCTGCTGAGATGGTTTGTTATTGATGTAAATTTCATGTCGACTAACACAATTTTAGTACTTTTCTGTAACAGTAAAGAATCTGTTGAAGCAACAAATTTCATCATTTCTGAGGGAAAACCAACAAGTTGCTCCACAGCTGCTAAAGACTGCTTCATGACCCATCACTGGAGCATCCAGACAAACTTTGCTGTCATTTGCATAAGTTTTTTTCAGCAGGTAGCTGCTCTGTGTCAAATTGGTCTTTGCATTGTCTTTGCACAATGCTCCGTGGTCTTCTAAAAAAATAGGTATAACGTATCAGAAGACATGATTTACTATAGAAACTATTAAATTTTTGGAATACATGTTCTGTCCACCAGAAGCAGCACTGAGCAAACATCCCCTCAAACATCAACAAGTTAGAAAATATTTGCCATCTTTGATTTACACAGTTTCAAAGTAAAAGAAGCTTCGGTTACTTTAAACCTGCCTGAAGGACTGATGATGGTCTTATGGTCTTGGATTAGGTCTACTATCTCGACCTTTCCTCTGTCCTTGCAGTGGTCCCAGTAAACATCTGTCTGCTGAACGTGTTGGGACGGAGGCTGAGCCTGACAGTGCTGCAGCTGCTGGCAGCTGTTTTGTTCATGATGGTGAACATCTGCACTACAATGTAAGAACCTCAGAGTCTCACTAGGTTCAGGTTTATGAGTAAATCTAGCCTGACTGGGTCCAGGTTCTTGAAGACCTCAGGTCTGATTTGGGTAATTTTTTAAAAATCTCTCCTTCCTCGTCTTTGACTTCAGGTTTGGGTTCACAGTGCTACTGTTCCTGCTCCGTTCTCTGGTCTCGATGAACTTTAATGTGGTTTACATTTACACTGCTGAGGTACGTCCACATTCTTTTTCAGAGGTGCGACAGCACCGAGTATTGTACATAATGAGACTGCAGCATTGTCAATGAGATAATCAACCTGTACAGGAAATGTGAATTACAGATATCTTGAACTACATTGTAACTAGTCAAAAGTCTAAATGAACTGCAGTACCAGGAAAAAAATTCAGGTCTCATGTAATGGGTGACTCTCACTCTCAGGTGTATCCCACTGTGGCCCGGTCTTTGGGGATGGGATTCTGTACATCATTTAGTCGAATAGGAGGAATGATCGCTCCGTTCATTGCTCAGGTGGGTTAAGTTCTGCCTCAGCCGAAGCTCTCAGGTTTCTTCAGGTGTTGTGCAGGTGTGACATGAACGTGTGTTTATTCCAGGTGTTGATGTCTCGGTCTGTGATTCTGGCTCTCAGTCCATTCGCTGTGGCCTGTGTGGTCTGTGCTCTGGGGAACTTTCTGCTGCCAATAGAAACTAAAGGACGAGCTCTACTAGTGAGAAATAAACCAGAGTTTACTTTCTTTACAAACTTCATTTTTCTTTATTTTAACTTTGTGTGTTGCTCTTTTTCTTTCAGCAAAACTCCTGATGATGTCTCCAAAGTCAGTTACTCTTTATTTTATCATTGTGTGTAATGTAAAGATATTAAATATCTTACTGAGATCAGGAGTTACTGTGCATTTTATTATTTAACTGAAATGAATTAATTCAGCAGCGTAAATTCTCATTGACACTTTTTGCGCATACAGCTAATATTTTTAATTAACAAACCTCAATTTATTTTATATTTTTACACTAATTCCACTTAGAACATCTAGTTTTTGAGAAAAAGTCTTTTAATTTAAAATGAGTTGAGTGAATTATTTTCTGACAGTTCACTCAACTCATTAAAATAGTTGATAGGAAAAAACAAAACTAGCGAAACAAAACTATTCTCCAAATATTAATATTGTTTTGTGTTTTAAAGAAAAAAGAGCCATGGTAGAAACTTGCTGAATGTCTCATACATAAATTAGGTCCTTCTGATAAAAATTATTGATCTGATCAGAAGAATTCACGCAACTACAATGTGAACTGTATCGACACGACGCGGATTGTTTGCTGCTCCTGCTTGTCTGGTTTGAATTACGATTTATTTCTAAACTCTAAGA